>CAUYON010125300.1:0-24835 GCA_963573935.1 Arctocebus calabarensis
TTGTGGCAGGTGCCTATAGTCTCAGCTACTTGGGAGGCAGAGGCAGGAGACTCACTTGAGCCCAGGAATTGGAGGTTGCTGTGAGCTGTGATGCCACAGCACTCTATCCAGGGTGACAGCTTGAGGCTCTGTCTCAAAAAAAAAAAAAAGAAAAAGAAAAGAAAATACCAACAGAATTTCTAGAACTTGACAAAAAAGATTTTCAAATTTATATGGAGAAATAAAGATCCACAATAAGACAGTTTCAAAAAAGGAGAGGTAGGCAATCACCCTCTTTGAAAGAAAAATATAACAGTGCCATAGTAATAAAACAGTGTGGTACAAATACAAACAAATAATCCAATGGAATGGAACAGAGCTCCCAGAAACAGCCTTGCATGTGTATAAACAAGGTGGCATTTTATATCAGTGGACAAAAGGATGCATTAAGTAACAGACTCGATTGAGAAACCAGGTTCTCTACAAGGAGAAAAATTAAGTTAGATCCCTACTAGACATCATACAAACTTCAAATGGATCAAAGATCTAAATAAGAAAGGTAGACAATGGTGAGGATAAGGGAAATTAGATAAATGTCATCTTTAAAAAGCACAAAGTAAGTTGACTGCTATGACATATATTAGATACAACAGCAAGGATATCAATAGGTAGGAGAGGAACAGGAATAATAATAGTAGATGAAGAAAAAGTAATAAAGCAAAACAAGAACCTTGCTAGTGGCAACGATGACAAAAAGTTATGGACTGAGGAGTCTAAGTAATTTAGGCTTCCTAAGGTTAAAAAAAAGCCCAGGTAGGTTTCAATCTTCAGAACTGAAGGATATCAAAGGAATACAAAAACAGGTATAAATTATGCCATATACAGAGATTTAAGAGCTTTTTCTAAGCCCTGTTAGTATTTAATAGTGAAAAAAATCCTTATCTTTAAAACTATCCACACCTCAACTTTTACATTTTCTCTTTATTTATTAGGTGCTGAATTCTGGAAACACATCTCAGTTTCATTTCCTTACCACAAAAGAAAAGGAAGCTTCATTTTTCTTCCTTCTCTAGAAAGGAAACAACCTAGTGGCCTATAATTAACATACTTGAGCCTAGTCAACCAGTATCAACAAGCTAAATTTGAGGGAGATTTTCCAATTTAAATACTAAAACAAACTAAACATCTTATATCCAGGCTATTTTAATAATAATTGTAACATTCATTTGCCATTACACTACCTCTGAAATAGAGCTCGACTTGGATTAATTTTAACATGAATGCATCCATTTGATTTCCTAGTATTATGGGGAGAGCAGAAACTGAAGGCACATAAACATACCAATTCTTTTATTCGTTTTCTGTGTCTACTGTGTGGATTGTTCAAATGACTGGTAAGATCAAATATTGTTGGTATTGCATTATCTCGAAGAACTGTCCTGTAAGGGCTCTGAAAAAGAAAAACATGTTAATTAAGAGATGGTCTTTAAGAATGCACTGCATTTGCCCTCTAGCAATCTAATACAAATTAAGAAATTGAACTGATAGTAGACATAAAAAATAAAATGTATTTATATTTTGCGTATCTAGTTCTAATTCAATTTCCTACCTTATCTGTTCTGTCTTCATGAGTCTACCTAATCTATAAGAGGCACAAGTCTCCCAAATAATCTTCCCTGCTGTATGCTGTACAATAATGCCTCCTTACTTTACCTTTTGTTTACTTTACTTCTGCTAATATTACAGAAAAGTATCAAGACATAGTGTAAATAATATTGGACTGGGACCCAGAAGATGTAGGAACTAGTCCAAATTCTATCAATGACTTACTAAGAGACCCTGGCTAAATTACTTTCCATTTTTGGACCCCAGTTGCCTCTTCTGAATAAAATTCAGGTACTAACCTAAATTAACATTTTCCAAAATGAAATTATTCACATGCTAATGGTTATATTTGCCATTTCAGTTATATCACCATCTGTATTTTTACACAATCTATGTACTCTCTTAGTTAACACTGTCTTAATAAAACTATAATAATGATATGATGGGCCAGTTATGTGTTAACACATATTACAAAACTTTCAATCTGGCTAGAAGCTGGACATACAGTTAAATGGTACAAGGCTTCCACAGCCAGCCCTGAGGAAGCTAGGTAGGGACAAGTTTATTAAAAAGGAGGGTAAGTAATAAGCCGGTCACTGTGGTTAACACCTGTGATCCTAGGACTCTGGGAGCCTGTCACAGGAGAATTGCTTGAGCTTAGGAGTTCAAGACCAGCCTGGCAAGAGTGAGACCCAGTGTCTCTACTAAAAATACAAAAAAAAGGAGGCAATGTGGTGGTGTGTGCCGCAAGTCTCAGTTACTTGGGAGGCAAAGGGAGGAGGATTGCTTGAGCCCAGGAGTTTGAGGTTGGTCTGAAGCCAGGCTGAGGCCACGGAACTCTACCCCCAGTGATAAAGCAAAATTCTGTCTCCAGAAAAGAAAAAGGTAGTAACTGCTATTCCATTCCCTCTATCTAGTCCAAAGAACAGTGCTTTTAATTTCCACCTTAATTCGGAATGATAAAGACAAAACATACTTTCACTTAAACGAGCTTCCTGGTATGCCAAATAAAAATAACCCCTAAATTTTTTCAGACAGAGAATGAAGGCTGTGAAGATATGAAGGGAAAATATATATGTAAATGGAACATATTGTCTTGGGTTTTATCCAAAGAGTTGCTAAACACATTTCAGAAGAATTTCTATTCAGAGTCAGTATTTTCTAGTTCAATCCCATGCATCATAGAAAACATAAAGAAACAGATTCCTAATGACACTCAGCTTCTACTTCTAGGCTACTGATACTGAGTCTTCTAGGGCGTTTGAATCAGGGACTGATTAGAGACACAATCACTGAAAGAAGCAAAAACTATAATACTCAAAGCTTCCCATCTTTCCCACTTAAACCTCTCAAAATTAAGAAAACATACACACATGGTCAACTCTGGATTTCTTACCCATTATTAAATAAGGAAGGGAGGAATAAAACATACTAACAAATTTAAAAAATTCAAATCAAATTAATTTGCTATTTGTAATTAAAGCAAAGATATTATACACCAGAAAACAGAATATATAAATGGAAAACATGGGGAACATTTTATAAACATTTATTTATAAGTACACATGCCAAAAAGGCAATTCATATGCATGATATCAAGTATCTCAGTATCAAGATTTAATCTTTAACTGCAGGATTAAGGTTTGGACATATAGTAACAATCTTACTTTAACATTAAAATAACAAAATATTTGGCTTTAGTTGAATGTTTATTACAAGATCTTAAATGCCAAACTAATGAAGTCAAAACTCTTGATTTTTTTTTTTTTAAGACAGAGCCTCACTCTGTTGCCCTGAGTAGAGTGTGGTAACATCAATATAGCTCACAGCAATCTCAATCTTCTGGGCTCAGATAATCCTTTCACCTCAGCCTCCCAAGTAGCTGGGACTACAAGAGCTTGCCATGTTGCCTGGCTAGTTTTTCTAATTCTTTAGTGGAGACAGAGTCTTGTTCTGGCTTAGGCTGGTCTCAAACTCCTGAGCTCAAGCAATCCACCTGCCTCAGCCTCCCCAGAGTACTAGGATTATACGTGTGAGCCACTGTACCAGGCCGAAGCCAAAAACTCTTAAACATTTGAATATAGATCTCTGATAATCCAGCTTTTAATAGCAACATTTTCTTCTATATGTATAGAAGGAATATTCTCTCATAATTGGATTAATTTATTCAAGACTGAAGAATCATTTGGAAACTAAAAAAGCAAACTTGCCTCATCTTTCTGTTCTATTCTCTAACCAAGAATCTAAGAATGAACTCTATTTTAAATTCCTTATATTACCCTGCATAGAATTGCAGATTAATTTGCATAAAATGCAAAATGTATATTGCTTATGTATTTAAAATAATAATTTGGGATATTTTTACTTAATGTCAACAATGTAAAAGTAGTTTGCCTTTTAAACATACAAAACATCTCATTTTGGTTGATCATTACTACCTCTTAACAAAGCAAGGCAAAAATATCCCTCATATAGTCATCATTAAACTGTTGAACCGGAATTGGCTCACCTCCCAATGACTTCACAAGTATCTGCTTCAATTAATTTTGAGAAATAAAATAACCCAATCATTCTTTAGTTTTCTGATGCCTCTGCAAAATGTATCTGAAAAAAATATCAAAATAAATTGCTGCATAACAACATATAGTGTACCTTCAAATCAAGTTTATATCTACCTCAATAGTTAAAACTCAAAAGGAATATATTATTTAACAAAACTGTCTTCCTAACAGTTTCTAACGTGTTTCAAGTCTGCTTTATTTCAATCAAATCTGTCCTATTTGTGCCTTTTATAAACCACAGCAATAGAATCACAGAGGATTAAAAATCTTGGACCTCAGGAATTATCTGATTTCTTCATTAGAAACAGGGGCCCAGAAAGGGGAAGTGACTTGGCCAAGCTTATGCAGTTAACAGGGTCTTGACTTGAAATTGCAAATGACTGATGGAAATGGTTTTTCACATTACCTGTATGATTTGTTTCCTGTTGTATCTAGCACATAAAAATTAAGGGTTGGTACTAATAGTACAACAAAAACTTGAGAACAAAGACCTCCATTCCTACGTGAAGATTTCACTCCTAAAAAAGTGTGAGAGAAACTGCTCCAAATAAAAACAATGTTACCTACCTTACATAAATACTATATACTTTCATAATTATCTAAAATTTCTCCGAAGACTAAAAGTGATGACTTCAGGCAACTTGGGGGCATGGACAATAAGGGGGTCAAAAAATTAGGTTTTTAAGAATAAAAGATATTATTCAGTGCCAAACCTATTCATCTTAAAGTGGAAAAACTGATAGATAAATATTTACACCTCCAATTAGAAGAGAGAGAAAGTGAGAGAGGGAGAGAGAGAGAGAGAGAGAAACCAAGTCCTTCTATTACTTACAGTTCTACAGATCATAGAGGTCTCAAAGTGTTTGGCACATAATCGATAATGTTTATTTAGTTGATCAGGTGTTTTATCTTCTAAGTCTGCTCTCCTACAATTCTCCACCCACTTCTGGCATCTATAAATAAAACCAAAATACAATTATGGAATATCTGCTCAACATTTAAATTTCAGCCTTCAACTGCGAGTCAAATATACATTATGAACAATGGATTCCTGCATCCCTTTCCCAAAAACATAATATAATTTGAAGACTTTAATAACAAAATGAGAGTTAGAAGAGACTTAGAAAGCATTTAGTACAAATCCTTCAATTACAAAGTTGGGAAGTATCTTACTTAAGAGTCTCATACAAAATCAGCAGCAAAACTAGAACTTAAACCTAAACCTTTTAACTCCCAGAACATTCTACCATCAGAGAGGATTCAATCACCAGCAGCATAAGCAAAAAGCTACACAACCATGCAGCCAACAGCATAACATTCCCTGCAGGATTACAACTTAAATCAAACAACATTATCATTATAAAAAAATAGTAATTAGATGTTGTAGAGTTTCTTAGAAAACCTGTATGTATTTGCCTTTCTATCAACATGATCTATCATTTACAATGACATGTACAGACTAGATTGTGAGTACCATGAATACTGGCAATCTAGTACATAGGAAGTGTTGAAGACAGGGAACAAGACAAAGTTCTTGCCCTCCTGGTGCTTAAATATTTGCAGGAAAAAATATGAATAATAATAATAATGCTTATAAAGCATTTATTATGAGCGAGACATTGTTCTAAGTCGTTTCAAAGGTGCATACTATTCTATTATTATCATCCCCCTTATGCAGATGAAGAAACCAAGCAAGGCACAGAAATATTAGTAATTTGCTAATGTCACAACTAGATCTTCCCTTCATTCTTCAAGTTCCAAAGAATAAAAGTTATGCCGTGGATAAAGAGTGTCACAAATCTGAAAACAGTCATTTTATAATTACCTTATAGTATATTCACACTTTTTTTTTTAGTAGACTTTATTTATTTTTTCTTTTTTTTGCAGTTTTTGGCCAGGTTTGAACCCGCATATGGGGCCGGCCCCCTACCCCTTTGAGCCAAAGGCACCATATTTTAATATTACTGTCTTACCTCCCTCCCCATCACCATACATACACCCTCACACTTAATTCCTTCTACTCACAGCTATCAGAAGGCTGAGGCAGGAGGATCACTTGAGCCCAGGAGTTCATCATCTGCTTGGGCTACATAGCAAGACCACATCTCTTGAAAAAAAGTTTGCTGGGCTTTATCAATGGCACATGCGTACAGTCCTTGTTACTGGGAGGCTGAGGTGAGAGTTATCACTTGAGCCTAAGAGTTCAAGGCCAGTCTGGGCAACATAGTAAAACATTACCTTTAAAAAATAAATCAATTAATTAATTTTTAAAAATTCCCTCCACTCTAAAAATGTAAAACAGTGCTCTTGGCCTACAGAGAACAAGAAATAAAAAACAGGCTCAGCGCCTGTAGCTCAACGGGCTAAGGCGCCAGCCACGTACACCTGAGCTGGCGGGTTTGAATCTAGCCCGAGCCCACCAAACAACAAGGACAGCTGCAACCAAAAAATGGCCGGGCGTTGTGGCGAGCGCCTGTAGTCCAAGCTACTTGGGAGGCAGAGTCAGGAGACTCGCTTGAGCCCAGGAATTGAAGGTTGCTGACTGCTGTGATGTCACAGCACTCTATCCAGGGTGACAGGTTAAGGCTCTGTCTCAAAAAAAAGAAAAAAAATAAAAAAAAAAAAATAAAAAACAGTCAAATGCTATTCTTAAATCTAAACTAAAACCACATCTGAATTGTATAGCAGTCTGTTCAACCAAGAAGTAGTACTGTACAACAGTAATAATGCCTAAGATGCCCATATTTTAATCATATTTTATATCTGTACAATATGATTATAAACATTCACTATCAAAATCCAAATATTAAGTATAAAATCATTTCACTATAAAATAATTTGCCATACAGCTATAGTTAAGTTTAATTCTTAAATCTCTGGAGTCCTTCCACAAAGAACATTATTTACTGTCCATTATTTACTGAACTAAACTGAAATGCTTTCTGATAGCCATAGCAACTCACACTCAGTCAAGAACAGATCAGGCATCAGAGCCCAATTCACTATACCTCTGTCTTTCCGTATCAAATACCTAAGAATAAATTCAGTAAAGATGTACAAGACCTCTAATAATTATTTATTTATTTTTCTTTTTATGATACAGAGTCTCACTTTGTTGCCCTTGGTAGACTGGGCTTAAGCAATTCTCTTGCCTCAGCCTCCCAAGTAGCTGAGACTATAGGTGCCCACCACAATGCCTGGTTGTTTTTAGAGATGAGGTCTCACTCTGGCTCAGGTGCAGTCTACCTGCTTTGGCCTCCCAGTCTAATAATTTTTTTAAAAGAGACTTAAATAGAGAGATAGACAAGCTCATGGATTGGCAGACTGAATTCTATTTTTGTTGTTGTTATTGTTGAAGTTTTAGCCAGGGCCAGGTTTGAACCAGCCACCCTCCGTATATGGGGCCGGCGCCCTACTCACTGAGCTACAGGCGCTGCGTTAGCAGACTGAATTCTAAAGATATCAATTCTCCCAAATTAATTTATTGACTCAATATAATCACAATCCCAATAAGTTCAGGAAAGAGAGCAAGAGAGGAAGAAATGACAAGATTATTCTAAAACATTTAATACAGAAATTCAAAGGACCAAAAATAGGAGAAAAAGAAGTTGAAAGAAAAAGGTAGCTTTGAGCAGCAGTGAAGATGATTTTTAATAAATACTGCTAAGCTAGTTACATATCCATATTATAATAAAAAACATTTTTTTGAAACAGAACCTCACTCTGTTGCCCAGGCTAGAGTTCCATGGTGTCAGGCTAGCTTATGAACTTCTGTGTTCAAGCAATCCTCCTGCCTTAGCCTCCCAAGTCTCTGGGACTCTAGGCTCCACCCACAGCACCTGGCTCATTTTTCTATTTTTAGTAGAGATAAGATCTCACTCTTGCTTAGCCTGGTCTTGGAACTCCTGAGCTCAAGCAATCCTCTTGCCTCAGCTTCCCAGAGTGCTAGGATTACAGATATGAGCCTCTCGCTAAGCCTGATGAAAATAAATCTTGACCCTTACTTTCATACTATACACAAAAATAAATTCCAAGTAATTATAGATCTAAATATGAAAAGTAAAACAAAGATTCTAAAAGATAACACAGGAGACTATCTCTATTACCCTGGAGTAGATAAAGATTTCTTTCTTTCTTTTTTTTTTTTTTGAGACAGAGCCTCAAGCTGTCACCCTGGATATAGTGCCGTGGCATCACAGCTCACAGTAACCTCCAATTCCTGGGCTCAAGCAAGTCTCCTGCCTCTGCCTGCCAAGTAGCTGGGACTACAGGCGCCTGCCACAATGCCTGGCCATTTTTTGGTTGCAGCCACCATTGTTGTTTGGCGGGCCCGGGCTGGATTCGAACCCGCCAGCTCAGGTGTACATGGCTGGCGCCTTAGCCCGTTGAGCCACAGGCACCGAGCCATAAAGATTTCTTAAAGAAGGCAACAGAGAACACAAACTCTAGTGGAAAAAAATGAATAAATTAAGCTACTTTAAAGTCAGTAATTCTTCCTTAAAAGAAGCCATTTAAGATAGTGAAATGGCAACCCACAAAATGGGAGAAGCTATCTTCAGTACATATATCCAACAATGGACTCATATCTAAAATACATATGAAGAACTTCCACCAATAGACCAGAAAACCCATTATAAAAATGGGCAAGTGGGGGGCGGCTCCTGTGGCTCAGCGAGTAGGGCGCCAGCCCCATATACCGAAGGTGGCGGGTTCAAGCCCGGCCTCGGCCGGGGCGCTGTGGCGGGCGCCTGTAGTCCCAGCTACTAGGGAGGCTGAGGCAAGAGAATCGCTTAAGCCCAAGAGCTGGAGGTTGCTGTGAGCAGTGTGGCACCACGGCACTCTACCCAGGGTGATAAAGTGAGACTCTGTCTCTACAAAAAAAAAAAAAGAAAGTAATTCTGAATTTTTAGGAATCCTTGTATTATATACATCTGCAAAATAAACCCATTATCAATTATATTTATTATATAATTGGCTTAAACTCACAAATAACTGAAGATGTGTTTTCATAATTGGGAAAGATCTTATGTTACAATGATTTCTTTTTCTTTTCTTTTCTTTCTTTCTTTTTTGTTTTTGTTTTTTGAGACAGGCTAGCTTACATCAACCTAACCTCAAACTCCTGGGCTCAAGCAATTCTCCTGCCTTACCTTCCAGAGTAGCTGAAACTACAGGCACCTGCTAAAACACCCAACTAATTATTTCTATTGTTAGTAGACCTAGAGTCTTCTTCTTTCTCAGGGTGGCCTTGAACTCCTGAGTTCAAGGGATCCTTCAACCTCGGCCTCCCAGAGTGGTAGGTATAGGAGAGGGCTACCGCATCCAGCCTATTATTTCTTAAAGACATAAGATAAAGCATATTTTAAGTTATGTAAGAAATATCTCAATTAATAGTGTATATCCCTAGTGTATATATGATCTATGATACTTCCATCAGGTAGACATTCATTCACCAAAATAACTTTGCAAGATAGATGCTCCCTGAAGTGTTAAAGGTTTTGCAGACATGAAATTAATTCAGAGGTAACATTAAGTTAAAGTTTTAGCCTCACAGGTGGCACCTGTTGCTCATTGGTTAGGGGCTCTGGCCATATACACCGAGGGTGGAGAGTTTGAATCTGGCCCCGCCAGCTAAAACAACAATGGCAACTACAACAACAACAACAACAACAAATAGCCGAGTGTGTGACGGGTGCCTGCAATCCCTGCTACTTGGGAGGCTGAGGCAAGAGAATCACTTAAGCCCAAGAGTTTGAGGTTGCTATGAGCTCTGATGCTTAGGCACTCTACCGAGGGCGATAAAGGGAGACTCTGTCTCAAAAACAAAAACAAAAACAAAAATCTACCTCATCTTTCAAGACAGGAACCAATGTATGTTTTCTCATGAAAAGTAAATTTAAGTAAGCACATCTTGGAAGAGACTAACCAATCAAATTCAATGAAATGTATCACATATTGAATTTCACTTCTAGTGGATAACCACTCACTTTAATTGATTTCCTTGTATAAAACTTAATAAATAACTTCCTCATAGCAAATCTGAATTAATTATTTTAAAATAGCTTATAATTTTTTGTTATAAAAAGAGACAAATGCACATAATTCTACAACAAAAGGTGACAAAGGGCACGCAGAGACAATAAAAACACTCTTTCATTCCCTTAACCCCATTTATAGGCGTCTCCCTGGAAGACACCATGGTTAACATTTGTGTATATTTTCAAATATGTACTTTGTATAGAAATACAGTTTTTCTGCTTTAAACAAATTTTGAAAAACAAATCCCAGTAATGTTCATTTTATATGACTTTTAAAAAATTATTCATAATAATATATAAGGATACGCTGTATTCTTTTAAATATTTGAATATCATGCATGGTGGGACAATTACATTTATGAATTTTTCCTAGAGGAGTGCTACAGACCTCCCTGCAGAGTGTCACCATGGTCCCCTCCCTGCTGAGTGTCACTATGGTCCCCTCCCTGCTGTCACTAGGGTCCCCTCCCTGCTGAGTGTCACTGCGGTCCCCTCCCTGCTGTCACTACGGTCCCCTCTCTGCTGAGTGTCACTACAGTCCCCTCCCTGCTGAGTGTCACTGTGGTCCCTTTCCAGTGCTCCCCTGGGGAATCCAGCACCAACAGCAGGGCCTAGTCCACCCTTCAAAGCAATATCTGACTCTTTTTCTGGAATGGCCCCGAGAGCTGTCATCATACAAAAGTCTGACAATTCGGTTCCCAAAGTCTTTCCAGAACAAGCATTTTGAAGGTGAGCTGGGTGCTGCGTTGGTGTGCGGCTTCCCGAGAGGTGGTCACAGTGACACTCGGCTGGGAGGCAGGTAGCGCTTTTTCTAAGATGAGTTCTCTAACTTAACTGTCAGATAAAACAGCCGATCTAACAGATGGACTTCACCCATTTGCATGTATATAGTCTTAATTTTATAACTGATTTTATGTATTTTTTATTAAGGCATTATGCATATGTAATGAATTTCTTGAATTTTATAGACATACATTATCGTTTAGTATTTTTTTTTCTGCTTGTGCATTTGTGTCACTTTTACCAATTTGAAAGGTTAAATTTTCAGGATTTAGTTAATTACAACCTTAGTTACTATTGCATCATAACAATCACTCCAATCTTAGTGACATGAAACAATCATTTTATTATGCTCACAGACTCAGTGCATCACGAATTTGCATAGATTTAGACCAGATGGTATCTTTCTGTCCTATACTATCTCCCTTGGACACATTCTGACGTGTCCATTATCACACCTGCAGGTTGGCGTGTGTTGTTCTCTGAGGCTGCAGGTATATCTGTGGACTAAAGCAGCAACTTATTCAACATTTCATCTTCCTGTTAACGCACAGGGTCTAATAAACCCCTAACCAATACTGCTTGAACTGTTGATGTATGACATCTTATTACCTAATATTTGTTATCTTTTAGGAATAACCCATATTTAATTATATTAAATTGATGATGATGTCCTAAGGATTTTTTGATTAATGGGTTTCATTTTCAGCTGCATTTTCGGTAAGGAATCATTACAAATCATTCAGCTATAAATATCAGGCCAGACCCCTAACTCCATAACCATCAGCTACTTTTATTTGCTGACGTGTATAGTCTGTTATCATAAACAGTTCTTATCACTGTCTTGCTATTCAATCAATATTCATGAAACACAATATAATTTTATGCAATTTAAAGCTCCTTCTGAGTAATACAAAAGAAAGTTTCAGTACAGATTCTGTTCTGAAGGAGCACAAAGCACAGCAGGAGATAAGGCTTTAAAAAGTTTTGTTTTGTTTAAAAAGTAATATGATGATAAAGACAAATCACAAATTACCAACCACTCAAACAGCTACATATAAACACAGTTAATATTTTATAATACTATATCCCAGGTATTTTTCCCGAATAGTAGAGTGTACATTACCCCACAGCTTTGGTCAATGATGTGCTTGAGAAAAGTAAACTTAAGTCTCAAGCTTCGCTTCCACATAAAGATGTAAAAAATATGCACTACTGCATACATATTTTAATGCAATTATCACAAAGTCCCTTAGTCATTAAAAAAACCTCCAAAATAATTGTTCATATCCTCATGTCCAGAGTTTAAAATACTGCAATGAATTTAATCTCTCTCTTGATAAAATTTGAAAGTTTTCCCAGTTTTTGTTTCCCTGGATACTTTGTTTTGGGGTTTTTCTTTATTATTGTTTTTACAATTAGAAGTAAAACTGGCATGAACATCCTCATTTTCTTTTTTAATTTTTTTTTTTTTTAGAGACAGAGTCTCACTTTATCGCCCTTGGTAGAGGGCTGTGGCATCACAGCTCACAGCAACCTCCAACTCCTGGGCTTAGGCGGTTCTCTTCCCTCAGCCTCCCGAGTAGCTGGGACTACAGGCACCTGCCACAACGCCCAGATAACATCCTCATTTTTTAAAGCTATATGTATATCTACAAATAGAACTATATAATAAAATTTTGGAAGAAAAATTGCTGGATGAGATGATGCTTTTTAGTTGATTTAATTTTCTAGATATGTCTTTGTATTTACTATAGATTGTTGCATTCTTTTTTTGTTGTTTGTTTATTGTCTTTTGTTCTTAGTCCATGAGCTTTGGTAGAGATATATTTTGTTTATTTTTTTGTGTGTAAGTTTATTTAATTCTTATTATCTTTGATAAAAACTAGTATGTGTGAAAGTTTTGATCCTGTGATCTTACAATATTGATTTATGTCATTAACTTTAATTTTTTATATTTTCTATATCATTTATCTTGTTTTGTTGCTTTTTGACTAATGTTTAATGAAACACATTAATCTCTATGTTGTTCTATTGTTTATCAGGACCTGTTATTCTCGGAAGACTTTTAATTTCAATTGTTTTTGCTTCACCAGGCCTATAAAACTTCTGAACTTTTGTTCATTCACTCAACTTTTTATCCTGAGAACCAGCCAGTGCTTCCAGGGAGAGTACTTCCTCGTACAAACTTAACACTTCACATTTTTATTTTCCTCAATCTAATCCATACAGTCTGTTTCCTTGTGGGCTGGTCTGTGCCCACAAGCAGCTGTTTTTCATCATTCCCTCCCACCCTCTCCTTCTTCTTTTTCTTTTTTGAGACAGAGTCCTACTTTCTCACCTTTGTAGAGTGCAACTACTGGGCTCAAGGAATCTCCCAGCCTCAGCCTCCCCGATAGCCGAATCCACAGTTGCCTGTCACAACACCCGCTATTTTTAGAGATGGGACGTTGCTCTTGGTCAAACTGGTCTAGAACTCCAGAGCTCAGGCAATCCACCCACCTCGGCCTCCAAGAGTGCTGGGAGTGCAGGTGTTGAGCCACCTCGGGGGGTGGGGGGCTTTTCTTCATCTTTAACTATCTTTCCTAGTGCTCCGTGCTGAGAGGCTTGGTGCACAACACTGGCTCACCATTACCACCAAGGGAAAAAACTCTTTCTTGGCAGAGAAAACAATCATAGCTTGATTATTCTTTGAACTCAGTACTATAGACAATTAATTCCATGAATTTTGGATCCATTGTTGCCATCTGGAAGTCTGCGGATAATTTCATATTAACTGTCGTATAGGTACATCTAACTTTTCTCTCCCTTTGCTTTTAAGATTGCTTGCTTTTTCTTGTGACGTTTCATAGGTTATATCTACTCATGGACTTAAAAAACTTCCTGGCTTAGCTATTTTGTGCTTCCTGACAATTTTGACTCATTTCAGTATGAGCCAATGCTCAGACTTTTATTGTTCCCTCAATGTTTCTAGTCTTTTTTTCTAGAACTATGCTCCATGGAATCACATTTCATAAAATTTAATATTGAATGTGATGAGCAAGTACACACACAACAGTAACAAAATATCTGTGACCACCGCAACAACAAAATATATATATTGCAGATTTTTTTGAGTTTTCTCCAATATCAACTCTTTCCAGGTATGTTCAGTCTCTTATTGTTTTGAGCTGTGGTTAAGTAAGACTATATTCAATTTAGGTGGTAAATTGAAATTATTTCAAAGTTCTTGCGGGGGATTGCCAGAACAAATGCACTGGTGGAAAAAGATTAATTGTGCAGTAAGTATTATTGTCCTAACTATAAGTTACAGATAGTCAAGTCTATATTGCTTACTTAATTCAGGAAGGAATTTAATTTTAGAAAAGAAATAAAAATTCAGAGTCAGAAGGAATTCTTATTAGTTTTTTCAAAAGAGTTCATTTTCTTTCTCAAACCATCAATAAAATCAGGATGAGTGTCCTGCTTCTCATAAATATATTTTGACGGTTGACTTTGTTAGAGCAAAAACATTTTCTTTGACAATGCAATAAAATTAGATGTACTCAAAAGAATTGAGCAAGCAATGGATGTTTTTAAGTTTAGAGAATAATAATTTTTAAAATATAAGCATTAAGATTAGAAAAGGGCTATACTCTAAAAAAGGAATTCTGTCAGAGAGTCTATTTAAATAACACAATAATAGTAACTGAACAGAAAAACATGTCATGTATGAGCTGTAATATAACCTATGTGGTAAGAGAAACTCAATATGAGATTGTTAAATACATTTTCTCTAAAAGAAAGAAGGAAAGAGAGGGGTGGAGGGAGGGAGAAGGGTGGGGAAGAGAGAGAAAAAGAAGGGAGGGATGGGAAGAAGAATGAGAGAAAGAAAAGAAGGACAGAAAAGAAATGAAAGGCAGAGAAAAGGAAAGAAAATAAAAGAAAAGAGAGGAAACCTATTAGGAACTCTTAAGAAAGATGGCCGTATGGGGAGTCTAGTGTCTGCTAACCTGCTGCCATCGACCATACTTATTAAAACTAATCAATCTGACATTAATGTTACACTTAACTAAAAAAATACTTCAGTGGTATGAGATCCTACTTTATGCCCTTTTCTCCCTGAAGACATACTTTGTAGAATAAAATCCAATCTCAATTCAGGTTTGTTATGAAAACCTTTATGGTAAGAATGGGGGAATTATCTAAAGATTATTTCCCAAGACCCTGAGTAATGGTTAAAAAACAAAGTACCTATTTGATATACGTGTTTACTCAAACATAATTCAATTGTATCCAGTCTGTTTACAAGTAAAGAAGTAAAGTGGTTGATAGATTATCTAAAATGCTTATGAGCTAAGATACTTATTTGCACAATCACCAAATTATCATTTCACTTCTCTCAAATGCACCTGTATTGATAACCCCATAAACTTGACATCTAAGCAGTTTGGTACAGCTGGACCTGCCAGTTCATATGGCTTCGCTAAAGAGTGTTACCTGGGTCTTGATTTCCTCTTTCAGTGTTATCCCATGAGGACAAAAGTATTTTGGCTGCTGCATGACAAAATATAAACTTTAATTTATTTGCCTTCACAATGGGAAGGTATGTGCCTTTGGGAATAGATAAATAACAAACTTGTGCAGACTTTTCGATACTGGTAGTTCTGAAAATGAACTTGTACAGGAGGATTGGGATTTGAGGAAAGCCCAGCTACATATTTATCCAGATAAAAGAGAAATTTGCTTTTGAGAGTGTTCCCTCTAAGTCTGTTTCCTCATTATGTTTTTTTCTTCCCCTCCTTTTTTTAAAAAGTAAAGAACATAGTGATGATTAAATATAAATGATTCTATCTTACTTAATCATTTAATAAAGACCTATTCTAACTTAATTAAAATTATTGGACAGATTACAGCAATTTGAGTATTAGTCACCTAATTTGTTAGTATACATAGAGATGCCATGTTATTTTCTGAAAAAAATAGGTTTTGAATAAAATTGTTATTATATAAGGGAAATATATATTAGAGCTATTATATTAACATCTAAGCATATAAATAATAGCTAACTAGTCACTTTGCTGCTATCTTTTGCTTTTGACACAATTTAGCCATTACTGCATTCACACTCTGCTTCTTTCTTTAAGAGGATTTCTGCAAAATTAGTGAATCTTTTGCCCCTATTTATCAGAATTAGTGAGGATAATTATCATTTCAGTGAACACAGAAATTTTACATTCTATTTATATGCATATATTTATTTCATTGTCTGTATTATACTTATTTTTCTAAGTGTACAGTCCATTCCTGTTGATAGCTATAATGTTAAAAGTTTCCAACTTTCTATGATATCTTGTAATCCCTTGATATGTCTCTGATTAAGGACAAAACATGTTATGAAATAATTATATATATGCCACAACCCATAATTGTATACGCATGACTTTTTTTTTATATTTGTTAATTTTAAAAGCACCCTGATTTTATTATGAAGAACTCTTCTCACTTAGATTGAGGCCTATGGGGCTTCAAAGCAAACATTCTACTACTCTTGGCCAAAATGTAGGCAAAGCAAGACAGGCCGATTCCAGGGTTTGTTTTTAGAATTTGAATTTGACTAGCTGCCTTTGACGAAGCAGTTTCTCAACTTATATAGCATAATATGAAAGCATTTTCTTTTCAGATGTAAAAAGTTGAAAGGCTTGTGAAAAATGATTAGTTTCTCTCCTTTTTATTTAATTTTAAAATAGTAAGGGATACAAATGTTTTTGTAATACAATTAGCTTTTATAATGCTTCAATTGGGGCTATTAGAGTGCCCATCACCCAAATAATGTTCATTGCAACTCTTAGGTAGGTTTTTACCCTACCTGCCTCCTTCTTGATTTCCAATGACTTTTACTGCTCTCTGTACCCATCTGAGCTCATCAATTATGTCCATATTGTAAGCGAATGTGTGTGGTATTTGTTTTTCCATTACTGAGTTACTTTACTTAGGATAACAGCCTCTAGTTCCAACCAAATTGTTGTAGAAGACATTAATTCATTCCTTTTTATGTCTCAGTGGCACCCCATGGTACATATATACCACATTTTGTTCATCCAATTATGAACTGATGGGCACTTAAGATGATTCCACATCTTTGCAATTGTAAATTGCATTACAATAAGCATTCCAGTGCAAGTATCTTTTTGATAAAAGGACCTCTTTTCCTTTGAGTAAATACTCATGGCAAGTCTATATTTAGTTGCTTGAGGAATCGCCACACTATTTTATATAGAGATTGCACTATTTTGAAGTCTCACTGATAGTGTATAAGTGTTGCTTCTCTGCACCCATGCCAGCAGCTATTGTTTTTGACTTAAATAATGGCCATTCAGACAGGGAAAAGGTGATATTTCATTATGGCTTTATTTTGCCTTCCCCTAATGATTAGTGATGTTGATCACTTTTTCATATGTTTGGTAATGAAGCCATTACCTTCTTTTGAAAAACTTCTGTTCATGTCTTTGCCCACTTTCAATGGCTGCTGTTTTCTTGCTGATTTGTTTGAGTTGTGTTTTCTAGATATTAGACATTTATCAGATACATGGTTGGCAAATATTTCATTGGGCTCATTCTACAGATTGTCTCTTCACTCTGTTGATTATTTCTTTTGCTGTGAAGAAACTCTTTAATCTTGTTTATTTTTTTGACTTTGAAGTCGTGGTCATAAATTGTTTCCCTCAGCTTACGTTTTGAAAAGATTTTCCTACATTTCTCTCTAGAATTTATATTGTTTCATGACTTACATTTAAGTATTTCATTCATCTGGAATTTGTTTATATATGTGGTGAATTTTAGGAGCTCTGTTTCATTCTTCCGCAAGTGGCTATCCAGTTTTTTTATGACTGTTTAGTGACTAAGTCTTCCTTCTCACAGTGTATATTGTTGTCTCCTTTGCTAAAGATCAATTGGTTGTAGGTAGATGTTTCTATATCTTGACTCTCTGTTCTGTTTCATGTGTCTATTTCTCTAGTTTTATACCAGTATCATGCAGTTTTAGTACTATAGCTTTGTAGTATAATTTGAAGTCTGGTAGTACGATGCCTCCATATTTGTTTTGTTTGCTTAAGATTTTTTGGCTCTTTGGGGTTATTTTATTGCTCAAAACTAAGCATTAAATTATTTTTTTCTACATCTGTAAAATATTAAGTTGGTGTTTTGATGGTTGTTGCAGTGAATTTGTAAATCACTTTTGTCAGTATAGAAAATTTAAAAAATCTTTACATTTAATAATATTGGGGGTACACATTTTAATTATATTGATTGCACCAATTCATGAACATGAGATGCATTTCTGTTTGTTTATGTCATACACATTTTCTCTCTTTCATCAGTCTTTCACAGTTCTTCTCAAGGAGATCTTTCACCTCCTAGATTATATGTTTTCCTAAGTATTTTATTTTCTTCATAGTTATTGTGAATTATATTAAGGTTTTGATTTGACTCTCAATTTCACTTTTATTAATACATAGAAATGCTGCTGATTTGTGTATGTTGATTTTGTAGCCAAATTTTCTTCTGAATTTATTTATTAATTCTAGGAGTCTTTTCAAAGGACATACACAGGATCATATTGTCAAGTGAAAGTTTGACTTCATCTTTCCCAATGTGGATACACTTTGTTTCTCTCTCTTGCCTGTTCATACTGAACAGGACTCCCAGAACTGTGTTGAATGGTGTGTTGACAGTGGCCACCCTCGTCTTGTTCTAGTTTGTAGGGGGATTCATTCAGTTTTCACCATTCAGCATGACGTCAACTGTGTGTCTGGTGCTTCTATAATTCTGAGATATGTTCCTTCTATGCTGGGTTTGTTCATAGTCCTTTCATGAAAGGGTACCAGATTTTGTCAAATGCTTTTTCTGCATCTATTATCATATCATCTTTGTTTTTGCTTTTATTTAAAAAGATTTGAAGCTGGATTCATGGAGTTCTTTTGGATTTCTGAGAAATAGGGAAGAAGGAAGAAAAGATTTTTACTTCAAAATTTAAAAAAAATTTACAGTAATACCTTTGACTTGAATTAAATTCTTCATTTATAAAGTCAATTTCCTTCACCAGTTTCTTCACATTGGGGGTGGAAGAATCACATAAGTTTTTTTTATTCTAATAATTTTTACTAAGAGAGATTGTGAATAAATAGAATTAGCATTTTCAGAGTTGTATTATCAAAGAAAAGAACAAATTAAAAGATTTGATAATTTGTTTCCTATCTTTATAAGTGACACAGAGATTCACAGTTTATATTCTTCCTAAATATAATTGGATATTTTCAATACTGCTTTTTATATCCTAACTCTTAAAATAGATGAAACTTGGAGACGTGGATTCAAGTAATCTTACACTTAGTCCAGTATCAATGTATGGTGATAATAAATAGTCCTATTTTTACTAATTTTTTTTTAACTATCTCAGATTTGGGCATTGGTAAAAATGTTCTTTTGGTGAAGTTTCAGATCTCTGCAACTTGAATTTCAAAGATACTCATTTTACACACTATTGGTTATAGAGGCGAGGTACAGTTTGGGTGTATTATGGCTGGTATGCTGGCAGGTGTTTCAGGAGTGGACTACAAACATTATAATGTTTTGTGCTCTTGAAAATGTTCTTTAGAAATAAATTTTCAGCTATAAATACATTACGCATAATGGAATTTAGAGAGGAAAAGAAGTAGGTGAAACATAGCCTAGTGATCATAGATCGGTAAAGGAAAAGACCTTCAATAAAATTCAAACTATATTGTTATTCAATTAGGAAGATCCTTCCAGAATCATAACACTGACATCTGCTGATGATAGATTTTTTTCTGTAAAATTACTTATAAATCACATGATAGCACTTGGCCTGTAGCAGATTTCTTGTCATTTGTGATATAAGCAGTTGTGCAAATCTTTGACCCATAACTAGTTCCCTCCAGAACTTGATGTATCAACAAATCAGGGAAGTTTTTTTTTTCTGATGTGACAAGTTCTGAGAAGGCAATTTGGGAAAATAAAATCTCTGGACAAATCCTCCAAAGCATTTCCAATTACTTAGTATGTCATTGATGGATTTTTATTTCACTCTTGAAATTAGAAGTGTACACAATTTGAGCCAACAGATATTCCACTCCTTACTTTGAATGTGTCAGCAGTTAAACTGAAGAATATTTATTTTACTGCCTGATGAATCGAAGAATAAACAATTAATCACAGATATTACTTTCCTTCTTCTACCCCTTGATGGATGATCCTGCATGCATTGTGTCATTGATTGATATTTATTTCACTTCTGTAAATAGAGATGCATGAAACTGCACATACATGCGTCTCACACTCTTGATGCATAAAAATGTGATTGCTTCAGAGCTGGGAGATAATGGACGGCATTGCTTCAGGATTTAAGCAACTCCTAGTTAGTTTTTTAGGAAGATTCATTAGCACAAGTGACCATTGTTTTTGCTTAGGGAACTTCAGTAGAAATGAATTGAAGAGCTTTTATGTCATACCACTCAGCTTTTTAGGGCCTTAGGGCTGATGCTTGGTGGTGTTTGTATTACATTCCCGGAGTCATTTCCTGGCATGGCAGTTTACTCAATCAATAAGTAAACTATTCATAAGAACGAAGATTACTAACATTAACTACTATCAGTTCATTTATTCATCCATTCATTGTTTGGTTTTGGGGGCTGTCTAAAATGCTTCTTTTCATGAAGAACTTAAAGCCTTCCAGTCTTTTATATGCCTGTGAGTCTCTCAGAACCATTAATTCAAATGCAATGTTTTAATTATTATTTTATTTGCCTTTCTGCACTTTTTGATCCTGCTGATCAATTCTTGAAATTATCTATTCTTGATAATTATCTGTTTTTGAATAATCTAGTCTTGAAATTATCATCTTTTTATATTAAAGGCATCTCTTTTTTGATTTTTTTTTTCATTTGAGCTCTGTTTTTGGAAATCTTTTTAACTGAACTTCATCTACAACTTGTATGTCTTGACAACTCTTTTTTCCAGTCTTAGACAACCTATTTCATTCTCTATGTTCTATAAAAAATAGCTTCAGTGCAATCAAAGTGTATTTATTTCACAGCCATGCTTAACATATTTCAATAAATTTGTCACCTATAAGGTCAAGTTTTAACATAGTTTTCAAAACTCTTCATATTATGACCTCCATTAGCATTTCCAAGACCACCTCCTCCCAGTCTAACACACAAGGCTCACCTATAGTATTTTAGACAAAAGATATGGTATAATTTATGGTTCCCCAAATGTGTTATGATTTCTCAGATCCTTTGACATATTATTTCCCTCTGTTAGGAAGCTATTTCCTCTCTCCCCACCAATATTTGAATGTCCATTCGCCAAAGCTGACTTAGCTTAAATTATACTTCCTCTGTGAAGGTTGTCCTTCACTCCTTTGGCAGACTGGGTGTTACTTCTTTGTCAGGCTCTTAAAATTTTTTGAAAGACACTTTTTTATTAAGTAGCACTTTTTAATTACTGTATCTGTATGAACATATTATGTACAGATTCTATAAGCATTTTTTTCACTTTTGATTACACTGTAACACTCTCTTATTGCAATATCTGTGTAGACATATTCCCTTCCATTATTAAAATAGGTTATTTCAAAGTAGTGAGCACATTCTACCTTCATAACCACAGAAGCTTAGTCCCTTACATATAATTGACACTTAAAAACACTTATAGAGTGAAGTAAGGAATGAAATTCAAGACAGGAAACTAAAAGACGTAGAGGAACAGGTAACAATGTATCAATTTCTTCTTTGAATTAAATATTTAAAAGTATATGTTTTGTGAGAAAATATTTACATGATGTCTAAATTTTTATTTGTGGATTCAGTAAGAATGAGTCTTGTTAAGGGGACTAGGTATAGTTTAAAAAATAATAGATGTATGAGTATGTTAAAACGTTTACTGATATGAATAAAAGGGACTTAATTTGAAATCTGATAAAGAGAGAAAATTATCAAGGGAAAAATAAGCATAGCAGAAAGAATGTAGTATAAACCACCTGGTAACTTCAATAGAAAAACAGCAATAAGATGCTTAGGTATAACAATCTCATTATAAAAGATCTTCCTACAGATATCCAGCATGTAAGTCATTTATAAACAAAGTAAGCACAGGAACACAAACATTAATATTCATAAATATTTGGATCTTACTAGAAGCTCCATTTTCTAAAATTAGCAAATCTAATAAAATATTCATTGACTAACCATGTAAGAAATTTCTTTTCTTTAAATAATAAGAGGAAGTAAAAATGGGAATTGGTACTTTGAAAATAGTATTGACAAAAAAAAGGAAAAACTAATGTACACAGCTATGATTTGATTAAAAAAAAAAAAAGAGGAAAAAGTAGTTACTATTGAGGAACCAGGAGAGAGTGGTCAAATTATCTTAGCATTGGCTGGGTGAGAGGGCTCATGCTTATAATCCTAACACCCTGGGAGGCTGCGGTGAGTGGATTGCTTGAGCTCAGGAGTTCAAGGCCAGCCTGACCAAGAGTGTGACTCTGTCTCTACTAAAAATAGAAGGAACTAGCTGGGTGTCATGGTGGGTGCTTCTAATGCCACCACACTGGAGACTGAGGCAAGAAGATTGTGTGAGCCCAAGAATTTGAGTTTCCTGTGAGCTATGATGCTACAGCACTCTACCCAGGGCAACAGAGTAAGACTCTGAAAAAAAAAACCTTAGCATTGTATTAGTTATACAATGACATTTTTTTTTTGAAATTTTATTTCTTTCTTTATTATTATTATTATTATTACTTTTTATAGAGACAGAGTCTCACTTTATCACCCTGGGTAGAGTGCCGTGGCGTCACACTGCTCACAGCAACCTCCAGCTCTTGGGCTTAAGCGATTCTCTTGCCTCAGCCTCCCTAGTAGCTGGGACTACAGGCGCCCGCCACAGCGGCCGGCTAATTTGTGGGGTTTTTTTTTTCTTTTTCCTTTACCAAGCAGCGACTGAATGATTGGTGCTGTTATAAACATAAGCAGACAAGTCATGCCTTTGTGATCTTAAATGTCATGTACATTTTTCCTTTTGAAGGTAAAAAAAATAGGAAAAAAATCAGAGAAGTGATTTGCTTTTGTAATAAATACTAATTACTTTGCTGTCATTTTCTACCTCTTCACCTTTATTCATCCACTCTTTCAATCTCCTACAGAAGCCTTTAGGGAGGGGACAACATCTCAGAGATTAATGGAGGATCTGGGTTAACATTCGGTGAGTTGTTTCAGCTCTGACAATGGAGGATTTACAAATTTTTCCCTGAAAGACATTAGAATATTTTTTAACCTTTAGAACCAAGGATAGCAAAACAGTTATCATACCCTTATGTAATCTTAAAACTGTACTCTATTGATTTGCAGTTTCATGGTATTTTATTTGGTTCTCTCATAGTCCCTCTCTCCCCTCCTTCCCTTGTTTGCTTCCTGTCCTTCTTTTCTCTCTTCTTTGTGCAGGAGTCACCTCTATTGCACCCGTATTTGTTTCTCTTCTTCTTCTAGGTGTGTTGGAAAGTCAATGGGTTGGAAGAAGAGTGATATAGATCATATCTGCAAGGAGTTATTTAAGCAAACAGTGCAAGAACAGCCAGCACTCTTTTTCTCTGAAATTGTGAAAACACACTTGAGATGGAGATGCCAACGCTTCTTTGGTTATTAAGACGCATAGTGAAGCCCGCCACCCTGGATAGTTGCTTGAACCTATAACGGGCTTCAAGTAAGGGACAAATAAGTTTAATTTTTCTTGTTACAACATTATCTAGGTCATCCTGACTGATACATAGCTTTGCATTACTTATTTACCTATTTTATTTTTTTATTTTAATTTTCCTACATTTTTAGGCACTTCTTTGTGTTCTTAAACATTCATGACTGATTTCCAAATTCTAATTTTCTAAGTATACATATATATGCATAATTGTTATGAAGAACAATTCCATTGGACTGTTACGCTAGCAGAAACCTTACTGATTCGGTTTGAACTACAGGTGCTCACTAGGTGATAAAGCAAGTAGTGAGTGCTGCTGCATGAAAAGGATGCCTTCCTACGGCTGACTAAATTCACAGCTTGATTTTGGAAAGAGGATATGCACGAGAAGCAGGGAAACTCAAGCTTTAATTCCAGTTCCACCACCACAATCTCTTTGGCTGTGAATAATGCTAAACTCTTCAAGCTTTAGGGAACATCTGCAAAACAGACAAATGATATACATCTCATTTGTTGTATTTGGAAGTGAGTAAAGATGACAGGTGCACAAATCTTTGGCACAGATTTGGTATTCTATAAAGGATAAATTATGTTTATTACTATGTCCTGTTTTTCTGATAAGATTTTAGAGGTTAACCTGGTGCTAGGAGCCTTAGGAAAGCTAACAAAGGTCTTAATATTGCTCCTTTGTTTTTGAGTCCCCAGGATCTGGATAGGGAAACCCAAGCTATGCAAGCTGCAAAGGCTTAGACACCTATGTTAAACACTCAGGTAGCTTGCCTACTTTATTCAACTTGTTCTCATTTTTAGAATTTTTTTTTTTTTTTTTGAGACAGAGCCTCAAGCTGTCGCCCTGGGTAGAGTGTCGTGGCATCACAGCTCACAATAACCTCCAATTCCTGGGCTCAAGCGAGTCTCCTGCCTCTGCCTCCCAAGTAGCTGGGACTACGGGCGCCCGCCACAACACCCGGCTATTTTTTATTTGGGTTGCAGCCGTCATTGTTGTTTGGCGGGCCCAGGCTGGATTCGAACCCGCCAGCTCAGGCTTACATGGCTGGCGCCTTAGCCCGCTGAGCCACAGGCGCCGAGCCTAGAATTTTATTTTTAAAAGCCTTAGCTTGC
>CAUYON010125301.1:0-11843 GCA_963573935.1 Arctocebus calabarensis
AGACAGAGCCTCAAGCTGTCACCCTGGGTAGAGTGCTGTGGCATCACAGCTCACAGCAACCTCCAATTCCTGGGCTCAAGCGAGTCTCTTGCCTCTGCCTCCCAAGTAGCTGGGACTACAGGCGCCCACCACAACGCCCGGTCATTTTTTGGTTGCAGTCATCATTGTTGTTTGGCGGGCCCTGGGGCTGGATTCGAACCCGCCAGCTCAGGTGTACGTGGCTGGCCCGTTGAGCCACAGGCGCCGAGCCTATTTTTAATAATATAATAAGTGTTATTTTTATACCTGGGGATAGGTCTGTCAATCTTTATCTAAAGCATAGTTAAGAACTTAACAATAGGCTCGGCACCTGTAGCACAGTGGTTATGGCGCCAGTCACATACACTGAAGGTGACAGGTTCGAACCTGGCCTGGGCCTGCTAAACAACTGCAACAAAAAATAGCTGGGTGCTGTGGCAGGCGCCTGTAGTACGAGCTACTTGGGAGGCTGAGGCAAGAGAATCCACTTAAGCCCAGGAGTTGGTGGTTGCTGTGAGCTGTGATGCTATGGCACTCTACTGAGGGTGATGTAGTGAGATTCTGTCTCAAAAAAATAAAATAAAAGAACTTAACAATAACTGCCTTCCCACAACCCCACCTTTAATCTTGCATTTGACTTAGCTTGCTTTCCATTTTATATAGTTTTATTGTATCTATCTGCATTTGCATAAAATATATTTATTTCATTTGCATTTAAAATGTATTCAAATGATATATTGTAGGGAATCTTTGGGGCCTTTATTTTCATTAATAAAAATATGATTTCTTTTGAGACTTCAATTATACTATTTAGATGCATCATGTTTCACATTTGCTTGTTTTCCAGGTTGCCTCGTTCCATCGAGAGCACCTTGTACAGTTTAAGGCAGCACGCTCCTACATAAGGTATAAGGCATCCGGTGTCAGGGATTTGCTCTTTTTTTTTTTTTTTTTTTACAGTTTTTGGCCAGGGCTGGGTTTGAACCCACCACCTCCAGCATATTGGGCTGGCACCCTACTCCTTTGATCCACAGGCGCCACCCAAAGATTTGCTCTTATTCTGAACAATCTAGTAGGCAGTTCCTGTCACCCAGGAGTGGGGACCTCTTTTGCACACATACCTGGAAGAGGAAGATCTCTCCCCTGTGTCTTTAGGTGAAGCAAACTGAATAGAAGAAGCTTGCCACTTTCTGGGTGATCTAAGGCTGACATTAAGGTGGAAAGGGGTAGAGGTTCAGCCACAGAAAGAATCCACCGTGTGCCAGCCATGGCTGTCAGGAAGTCATTGCCATCCCTGAGCTTCAGTTCCTTCATCTCTGCATAAGGACAAGGATCCTGAGGATTCGTTTCAGGATGGCACAGAGCACAACTTCCCACAATGCCTGCTTCTCTTGCCTAATGGACCAGAATGGGAGAAGTGAGGGGCACAGTGTTTGGGGATTAAATCAAACACAGCCATGCTAGGTAGTAAAAACAAAATACACCTGAATTCTCAAGTGAAATCAGCTGTAATCAGAGGGGCAGCTGCCAGGTCATGATTTCCCCTGGATGCTAATGGAGCCAGAGGCTCCCACGCAGCTCCGAGTGCACCCATTCACCTGTCCACTTGCGCCTCCCTTCTAGTGGACTGTGTCAGGCATCTCAAATCCAATGCATGTCCAGGCACAGCGGCTCACATCTTTAATCAGTCCTAGTACTCTGGGAGTCCAAGGAAGGTAGATTGCTTGTGCTCACAAGTTTGAGACCAGCCTGATGAAGAGCAAGACCCTGTCTCTACTAAAAATAGAAAAATTAGCTGGGTGATGGGCAGGCGCCTGTAGTCCCAGGTACTCGGGAGGCTGAGGCAAGAGGATTGCTTGAGCCCAGGAGTTGGAGGGTGCTGTAAGATAAGATGATGCCATGGCACTCTACCTGGGTGACTGAGTAAGACTCTGTCTCAAATCAAACAAACAAACAAAACAAATGCATGCAAAACAGAGCCCAGCTTCACCCTTACCCCAAATTTGCCTCTCCCCTAAGATCTTCTAGCTCTCTGAGCACGCCCTATTCCCTGCATAGCCACTTGTAACCCCGAGATGCCATCAGCCCCTAAGGCCCCCTCAAATGTTTTCTCAGACACATCTCTTCCACTTCTGTTAGCCTAAAAGGCAATAAAAAATAATCGTAAATAAACACACAATGTGCTTCCTGAGTTCTGGGTACTGTTCTAAGGATTTTGCATATAGCAACTCATTTAATCTTAAATACCTTTTGAAATGGATTATTATTATTATCTCCCTTTTGCAGATGAGGGAATAAAGGTAGGACAGGTTAAGCTAAACCAAGACCCACAGTTTATAAGAGGTAGACTTGGGATTTGAACCCAAGGAGTCTAGGCTCAAAGTCTATATGTGTGACCACCATCCTACACAGTCTTCTGCAAGTTCTCAGCCTGGGAACCGGGACAGGGGTCCTGCAGAATGCATAGCCAGCCAGAGGGCCTCAACTTGTTGGATTTTCCACATCCCTTCTGGGGCTTAGGTGAACTCAAGGCCAGGCCAGGCTCCGGGCACATAGATTTTGTCAATCAAGGAGTTGTCAAGTACACATAGCATCTACTATAGAAGAATTGACTGGCTACACAACTCCCCAAATTAAATCCAGCCTGATGTAAACTCAGTTGGCTTGTGTACAGAGTAATCTTTTGTTCCTTCCCAGTTCTAATATCATGATCCTATTAACAAGGGAGCATTACCTAAAAGTTTGGGAGAGGAGCCCAGAGACGCTGGTGAGGGCAGCCAGAAAGCCTTGCGCTGCCCAGCAGTTGCAGCCAGGGGTCAAATGCTAAGCTGGACTCTACACATGTGGCTTCTCTGAAACCAGACCTGTCCTTGATCACATGCCTTCTGACACCTTAAGAAACTCCTTAAGAAACTCCTCTGCATGCTCAGGCTGTTTATCACATCCCACTGATTTTGTTACTGACCTTCCTTCTATTAGGCACACCCTTTGAGGAGCTCCAGGCAGGAGGGGAAATGGAGGAATTCTAAGTCAACCTGCCCTGCCAATGGGCTCTCTCCTAGGCCACTGCAGACAAATAGCAATCAGATTGTGTACCTCACTCACTATACTAAAATACTACTGTGACTTTCACCATAGGCCATGAAATAGACACAGCCCTTAGAGCAGGAGGTCACCATTTCTGAAGCTCTGACAGCTGCTTATTTAAAAGAGAATCACCTATTGGCCATATTCCTAAATATGCGCACACAATATTCATAATAACAAAACTGAGATTACGTAACTTTATGACTACTAAAAAGAGTTCAAAATTGTTTTTAGTTCTTTTTGTCCTACTGGGATGTTCAGAGTAGTTTTTGTGTGTAGAAGCACTTTACTGATCTTAAGGTGCTATTAAACTTTACTTTTATCAAAAATGAATAATTCATTCAATAAAAACTGTTGTGCTTCTGCTTTGTGGTAGATTTTGTAGCAGGAAATACAAAGATGAACTCAGGATCAAGTTTGTTCTTGAGGGATCTTGAATAAAAGAAACCGGATGTGTAGAAAGTAGATTTCCGCTGAGTCTTCCGAAGAACTTTCTGAAATTGGGACATTTGGTGTTTAGTATAGTTGAGAGTGTTTAAGAGCCAGGCCTGGCTCGGTACCCATAGCCCAGTGGTTAGGGTGTCAGCCACATACACTGAGCCTGGTGGGTTTGAACCCAGCCCAGGCTTGCTAAACAACAATGACAACTTCAACAAAAAAATAGCTAGGCCTGTGTTGGGCACCTGTAGTCCCAGCTGCTTGGGAGGCTAAAGCAAGAGCATCTCTTGAACTCAACAGTTTGAGGTTGCTGTGAACTAAGATGCCATGGCACTCTACTAGGAGTGACCAAGTGAGACTCTATCTCAAAAAACAAACAAACAAAAAAAAGAACCATGTCTCCTGGGCTCAAATTTCACCCCTGATACTTACTAGCTGTGTGGCTTTAGGAAAATTACAGAACCACTCTGTGCCCCAGTGTTCTTATCTGTGAAAGAAAATAACTAATTCAGTCTAGCAGGAGTGCCTGACCTGGAACAAGCCACCCTGAAAGCAAGGTGCCCTCTCTCCCTGGAAGCTTCCAGATAGGGAGGATAGATGTGTGGCTAGATGATATGAAAGCACTTCATGCCTTGAGCAGGGGCCTGCCCACATGAATTGAGGGCCTCTGAACTCCTCAGAGTTTACACATCCATGGGCAGATCCTTGATGAGCACTCAGGCTAGGGGAGGTGACAAGTCACTAATATAGGATGTGAAACTGTCAGTGCCATGAGAGCTGCACAAAGAAGCCAGGTCACTGAGGCTGCAGTGGGGGATGTGTGAGTGTCTTGAAGGACGATTTAGATTCAGGCCTTCACATATGCAGAGGAAGGACACAGGCTGGGGATGGAGCAGTCTGATCTAGTCTAAAAATGGGGACAGTGAAGAACAGTTGCACCTGTAGGCCCAGCTACTCAGGAGGTTGAGGCAGGTGCATCATTTGAGTCCCAGAGTTTAACTCAACATAGCAAGATTGGACAACAGAGGAAGACTCTGTCTCAATTCAAAAAATAAACATAAGCTGGGTGTAGCAGCTCATGCTTATAATCCCAGCACTTTAGGAGGCTGATGTGGGAGAATCACTTGAGGCCAGAAGTTGCAGACCAACCTAGGAAACAGAGTGAGACCTCATTTTCTCTGTTTAAAAAAAAAAAAAATAACAAGAATTCCATTTGATTGGCTTGTAGTTCCATTTGGGGTGAGGTTGGAAAGGGCTTGCATGCCAGATCACGGGTCAGAACATTTGCTGGGCACTGGGGAGTTCTGAAAGAACCAGGCTGGCCCTGTCTTAACTGCTAGGAGCAAAACCAAATACCAGATTGTTAGAATCTTTGACCTGCCCTCACCTTAGATCTGAATAGAGTGTTTGTATTCCCCTGTGCCTACAGGATAGCATTCGATGTTTGGATATTACCTAGCTTGTTACTTCTTTGTTCCCAGGTCTCTTTGAAGGATTAGGCTCACTAGGAGGCTGGTACCTGTGGGTTGGCAAGAGGGAGGCTGGCCAAGGGGGAAGGGACACCACCACCAACAACGGGCTTTCAACTTTAGAGATGAGGCACGGCTCAAACTGAGGGTGCTGGAGACACCTCTAAGATGCCGGAGCAGAGATTCCTGCTTCAATGAGGGCTCCAAGAAAGGATACGGAAGAGCTATGCTAACCAGCCTTCATTAGATGCCTTTATAGAAACATGATCAAATCCTATGCATCTTCTTCGTTCAAAGCTCTCCAGGAGACTCTGTCCCCTAGGGTGAGAGACCAAGCCCAATCTTCTAACCTTCCCAATCACCTCTCTCTGCCTTCTCAGCGCCTGACCTAGCTTGTCCTGGGCACAACTCCAGCTTTGGAAATAGTGGCGGTGCTTTGCGTTCATCTTAATCCAGCTCAAGGGTTCATCGTTACGGACCCAGGAGAGGGGCTTCCTCTTGATCCTTCTGATAAACTTGTGAAACTTGTGAGGTAGCAATGAGGGTGCCCTCTTTCCAGATGAGGGAGCTGAGGCTCAGAGATGAGAAGAAAGCTGCCAAGTAAGTAGCAGAACCAGGTTTTGAATCTCCAAAGCACAGGTGGCCTTCCCCCGTGATCCCAGCTTTGCTCACTTGGGCCTCACAGTGCCTACAAGGGTCGAAAGCACAGCCTCCGAAGCTAAGCTGCCTGGTTCTGTGACCTTGGGCAAGGTCTTAGCTCCTCTATGCCCATTTTCTCACCTATGAAATGGAGATAATATTAAATTGCCTCACAGGGCTGTTTTGAGAATTAAAAAATTATTGCAAATGAGAAGTTCCAAACAGTGCTTGATACGAAGGGAAGCCTCTTATTTTTATTTATGTCGAGTAGGGCACGGCCTCTGAGTTGGCGCCAACCCCAGTGACATCCTAGCCTGGCTCCAGGATGTGTGGTGCTGGTTCTGCCACTCATCCCCCATGTGACTTTGGGAACAGTCACTCCCTTACTGTGCCTGAGTTTCCCTGTATTTCAGAAAGAAATGGGTTGGACCAGTGACTCTGAAGCCTGATGGAATACTAAGCGGCTTTGAGAATCTGGGGGAAGCAGCAAATACCTCCTGGAAACATTCTTTTTGTTTCTCTGAGCACTTCTCTGCTCCTTGAAGCCCGCCTGTTAGCTTGGGTTTGAGAGCTCCTGGGTTTGTGGAGTCCTTATGCTTCCAATCCAGAATTAGAGGGGTGGGGGCTGGGAGTCAGGAGACAACCCTCTGTCCCTGTCACCCCTGCGTGTTGTCTTTTCCCCTTCCACCTTTTATTTCTCCCTTTCCTTTTTTTTTTTTTTGAGACTCACTCTCACTCTGTCACCTGGGCTATAGTGCTGTGGTATCAGCTCAGCTCACAGCAACTTCAGATTCCTGGGTTCAAGTGATCTTCCTGCCTCAGCCTCCTGAGTAGCTGGGACTATAGGCCCCCACCACAAGGCCTGGCTAATTTTTCTATTTTTAGTAGAGATGGGGTCTCCATCTTCCTCAGGCTAGTCTTGAACTCCTGAGCTCAAAAGATCCTTCCACCTCATCCTCCTTGAGTGCTAGGATGACAGGCCACACTATTTTCTTCTTCTTCTTTTTTTTTTTTTTTTAGACAGAGCCTCAAGCTGTCACCCTGGATAGAGGGCTGTGACATCACAGCTCACAGCAACCTTCAACTCCTGGGCTCAAGCAATTCTCTTGTCTCTGCCTCCCAAGTAGCTGGGACGACAGGCGCCCACCACACTCCCGGCCATTTTTTGTTGCAGCCATCAGTCGTTTGGTGGGCCCAGGCTGGTTTCGAACTGGCCAGCTCAGGTGTACATGACTGGCGCCTTAGCTGCTTGAGCCACAGGCGCCGAGCCTATTTTCTGCTTCTTAAACCCTGCTGCAACCGTGGAGTTAGAAAATGTCCAGATTCCAGGGTACAGGGGACCCAAGCTTGAGCGTCTACCCGCACACCCACCCCATTTCTGTCTGAGGATTTCTTCGTCTCTTCCATTGTTCAGATAAAGCCTTTCTCAGCGGTGAGAGTGATTGGGAGGGCATGTTTGCCAGACAAACAGCGTAATCCATACCAAGGGAAGAGGCAATCCGAGAGTCACGGCACCGGGGACGGCCTCCCTGCTTTATCGGCTGGGGTGGGGGCCAGCTGTCTGTGCAACAGACCATCTCATTCCCCACTCGGTGGCAATCAGGGGGATTTAGCTGAGGCCATCCCGGCAGGAAAGCAAAAACCAGCCCCTCCAGAAGAAAATATGCATCCCCAAGCCAAGCCGGGCCTGCGTCATGGCGGTGTCACCACTCAGTGAAAGAGACCAGCGAGACGCCTGGGAGCAAATGGGTCCCTGTGGGCTGGGGCGTGAGGTGGAGCTGTAAATCCCTCTGGAGGAGCCCGGCGGCCTCGCACATCCCGCCCGTAAATGGCCCCGCCACTCGGCAGTCTGCTCTCGCCATTTTTATTTGGGGTCGTCCCCAAAGGCCACGTGGTGGGGAAACAGGGCTGGGGACACAATGGTGGCACAGTTGAGTGACCAGCCGCCCAGGCCCTGGCTAATCACTAGGAACACCTGGAGGAACTCGTGGAAGGAAACAAGAAACAAAATCCTAAGATTAGGGTTGCAGGCTTCTGGTGGTCCCAGCTAATCTCTTTCAGGTGGAGAGCACAGTGGGGGGCTGGGCTGCCTTCCCAGCCCTGAGCCTAGGGCCTGAGGCCGGAGGCCCCCACGAGTCAGCAGGAGGCTTATAAGGCTGGCCCATGCGTCTTTGGCGGCAGGTGCTGGCTAGTGCCAGGGGCCATGGAGAAAGCCCATGTGTGTGCAGGTACCTCATAAAAGAGATCAAGCTCTTTAAGAGCCCACCCGGCTCTCCAGAGAGAGTTCTCCCATCCCCACCTACTCTCACAGAAGGTCAAAGCTGGGGTGAACAAATTGTTCGGTGCCCAACTTCTCAGATGAAACTGATCATTTTTGTTCATTTCAAGAGTAATGCCAGCTTACGGTAGAAAATTAAGATGAGATACAGGTAAGGAAAAAAGTAAAATGCACATGGTACCACCACTCAGAAATAATCATGTTTAATATTTGGGCCTATCCCTTATTGCTACACACATATAGTGGAAATCTAGCAATGTTCTGCACGTGTTTTCTTCTTTGTCGAATCATGTCATGCACAGAGTTTTTTAACCTATTTCATTTATCATCCATATATCTTTAGTATTTTTCTATTCCATTACTAGTTCTCCTACACCATGCCTAGTGACACCACAGCCTGTGTTGTGTAGAAACCTGGGTTTATGTGGCTAATCCTGGACTGGTGGCTTCTCCGAGTTTTCTGGTGCTCATAGTCATGATTGCTTTGATCCATTTTTAATCTTGAAATGTCACAAACTTCCATGTAGGGCACCAGATGGGTGAAAAAAGTGACAAAAAGCTTCTTATTAGATTTAATAAGAATTTTGTCTTCATTTGGTATATTGATAAGTGCATTTCAGAGGAAGGAGACTTTGGGGGAGATCACAATCTGGTCCCCCCACCCACTACCACCCAATCAAATTTTCACATGAGAAAACTGAACCTGGGGGAGAGAAGCATTTGGCTACGATCTCAGGACAAGGAAATGCCCAAGGCAGGACCTGAACCCAGGATGCTGAGACGTAGGGCAGTTGCCCATTCAGAGGGATTCAGACAAAGCTTTGTCTCAGCAGCAGGTGAACCTTAAGGATAATGTCTGCGAAGGTTTGCATCTGTTTCTTGAACTGGTAAAGAGTTTTGTTTTCCAAACAACAGAGGGTTCAAAGTGCTTCGCATCTTTCCGGTTTGGGGTTTGGGTTTTGGAATGACTCAGCCTATGAGAGAGACAGAGACAGAGAGAGAGAGAGGGAGAGAGAGGCGGTGGAAGGGAACCTCTGAACATCAGGCCCCATAGCAGGCCCATAGGAACAGTCCAATGCCTTTCCTGGAAGAAGGTGCATCCTGGGCCTCTGAGGACAGTCTCCCAGCCAGGAAAGCTTCGTGGACATGCGACTCAGGGCCTAGATTCTGCTTCATGCTCTACTGCTGCCAAGGGCCTTGCCTTTTTATTCTCCCTAGGCCCTAAAAATTATATAGCTTGTCCTGTCCTAGAGTTTGGACACTTTTATTTCCCCGTTAGCTTCAAGTGTCATTTGAAAAGGTCAGTTTCTCCAAGCCAGGGAAGATAGTTCAGGGCCCCAGTGGGAAAATGACTTGTCCCAGGTCATGAGACCGCTTGTAACAGAGCCAGAACCCAAATTGAATTTCCAGGTGTGGTGCAGGCCATCTGCTTGACTCCAGACCTCCTTCGGACACAACTGATGCATCTATAGGAGCGTCACCTTTCATATCAGGAAGGAAGCCATATCAGGGAGGTGGTGGGAAAGTGCTGGCAAGGGTTTCTTTCTGCCTTCAGATACTGTTTCTATGGGCCTGCCACGGGGCGTGATGTTCAGCGTTAGAGAGAATTTGCACTTAAGGCACTGTACCCTTCAGCCATGTCTCTGGAAACCTCCATGGATGTATAAGCAGCTGCATCCAGGTTCTCTAGGGGTTTAGGGTGAGCTACAACCCCAATGCTCACAGATGCCATTTGTTTAGCACCAGAGGAATGCCTCTGCCTGAGACAGATCCCCGCCCTTCCTCCGGGAAGCCCATGTTCTCATGGCCACAGACTTTTCAGACATCCTCGCGGCTCAGGCTTCCCTAGCTAAGGCTTTGCGGTCCTGTGAGAACTTGGCTACATCACTGAAGCACTCTGAGCTTCTGTGTCTTCATCAGGGAAGTGAGGGGAACATCCTCTGATCAGGGTCCTTATGAAGATGGGGGAGATGAAAAGATGGAGTCTGCAGGGTGTCCCTCTTGCTGTGGAGGATCAGGGCACCTGGAGTGGGGGGCTCAGAAGGAAGAAGGGCCAGGGGGGCAATGCTCTTCACCTTCTCCAGCGAAGGCTCTGGTTTCATTATGGAATCCCTGCATCTGGGCCCTCCAGGGACTTTAGAAATGCCTCCTCTCCCAGTTTTCTAGCTGAGACTAGAAATTGCTGCTAATCTGGGACTCAGAGCCACATCGCAGTATGAGAACCTATGGCTCTACCATGAGGTCACTCACCCTTCCCTGTGGGTAAGGCAACACAGGCCACCTGCCTGCAGCAAAGGGTCCCACAGTGTCCCTCCCCCACCCGCCAGTCACACTCCATCATCAACCTGCACTGCACTCATGCATGTGTGCACACTTATTCCACATGTACCAGCACACACAATCACAGGTGCACACAGGCCGACCCGTGGGCACACACTCACACACGCTTACCCAGGCGTGGACATTCACACATGGGGAACATCTGTGTACACACTCACTCTGGTAGGTACACACCTGCCCCATCAGATACTCCCATGCATGCACACTCACACACACACACCCCGACTCATGTAAGCACACACCTACCCATAAGCACACACCCAGCTACTTCCACATGCACACACATACACACTCAGCCATGTGTGTGAACATACAAAAATGCAAGCCCACATAAAAAGAACATGGACACTCTGTCCATTGAATTTCTCATGAAGTAAATGTAAGGGTTAGAGCTCAGGCTCTGGGTCCGAGTTCTGGCTCTGCTACTTACTAACCAGGTGGTCTCAGGCTAATCACTCCAACTCTGTCTGTCTCAGTTTCCTCATCTGTGAAATGGAGCTACTAGTAGCACCTACTTCAAAGAATGCATGGTACACAGTAAGTGCTCAATAAGCATCAGCTGCTAATAGTGCTGTTCATCAGCCAGATCCTGTTAGGTGCTAGATATGTGGGCTTTCTTTTTAAATTTGCTATTACTATAGTTACTCAAAAATCCATGCCATGTGAGTTGTATGGTTATGGAAGCAAAATTATGGCTTTTACAGGGAGCCTCGCACCTTCCAGGGGAATGGGAAGCTCAGGTGGCTGTCAGGACCAAGCTCATCTGACTTCCCAGGGGTGGAGATGTCCTGTGCTCTTTCCCCACCCTCCACATCGCCCGCCCTCCTCCACACAGCCTGCTGGCTTGGGGATTTCACCTTTTGTTGACCCAAGAACAGTCATTGCATTGTTTCATCCTCAGCCCCATCCAACTCCTTTTACATTTTACCGCTAAATTGAATCTACTGCCAGTAATCTGATTTACATTTGAAGGCACACACAATGCCAACACGACCAAATGCCAATAAAATTTCTAGTAAAACCCATAAATGGCTCTGTGCTCGTGTTTATGGAAATCTTAGCCTGCTCCTGCCCGAAGAACCCTGCAGCCTGGAGTCCCAAATCATTGCCATATGACCATGACACACTCTGGACGCCCCTGGCTCATGGGGGATGAGGCCTTTCTCTGGGGGCTGGGGTGGGGACCCCAGAGGTGCTGTCTCCACCAGTGGAGTGGGGATGGAGCATGTGTGGGGGTGGGGCTGGCCCCGGTCAGGTACATACACCTGCTGCCCTGCCCCATGTTGCCCCGTCGCCCTACCTCCAGCCACATGGCTGAGGCCTCTTGCAGAAGCAATGGCTATCTCACTCAGGTTTCTGGAATGACAGACAAGAGAAAATGACTCTGCTCAGTAAGTCACTCTCTCCTGCAGAGCCACCCTGTTCTGCTGAGCATATTACAGGCATCTCCTAGAATCATGAAAGTACAGTCTCAATTTTGAAAAAAGCTCCAGGAGGACTCATTCTTTCTTTGTATTTTATTTAATTAATTAATTTATTTTTTTGTAGAGACAGAGTCTCATTTTATCGCCCTC
>CAUYON010125303.1:0-41078 GCA_963573935.1 Arctocebus calabarensis
ACAGGGCACGATTCATATACATTCAGAAATATTTTGATCATACTGTTACAGATATCCTTCATGGCATTTCCTTGATCACTATATAAAGACATTAATACTCTACCTTTAATAAGTTTCGCCAGTACCCTGCTAAGATGCAGTTTTCTGAACCATCCATTTGAAGTATTTTCTACAGTGGATACGGGGATAGTGGTGGCTTCCAGTGCTTTACAATTCAGAGCCTCTCTGCTGCCCCGGAAACAGTCTGCTCCCTGGATATGTATATCACATTCTGCGTTTTCTGTGTCTTTCTCAACCAAATCAGGTCCGGGAGAGGTTTTTACCAGGATCTCTGCCCTCCAGTTTTTCTCACGATTTAGATGATGTAACTATGAACCTTCTTCCTGCTCTCCAGAGCAGTTTTGCTTCCTGAAATTAGCCACTTACTATGAGAGTAGGTTTTGCCTGATGTGAACCCTCTTGGGAAGTTTGCGTTTTGATTATGTAGTTTCTATCAGTCCCTTAGTTTTATTATAGCCGATTTTGAAATGTAGTTTATTTCCTTGGTTGGTTTGGTAGTTTCTAACTAGAAAGGGAAAGTAATTTTACTTTAGGTCTGCTATATTTATTCAACAGTTGGAATATTTTACTTGAAACTGAAACCTTAGGAAAACTATAAAAATGAGTTAGAAATCATTAACCTAAAATGTACGGTGATAACTTTACATATTTAAGTAAATAGTCAACATAAGCATAATTGCATAGTTATGTACAATGGCTGTGAACATTGCCTTGGGATTTCAATATGCATTTTTAGTCTTTTTTATAATAAAATTACTTGTTTTGATTAGTCCATACTTGTCTTATTTTAAATTACCTGAAGGCTGGTGGTCTGCTGAGCATCTCATTCTCTCCCAAGAGGTTGCTTTCTTATAATAGAGACTTTATTTGTAGTACATTTATTTATAACAGTTCTATTACTCTGTCATGATTTCTACCTTTTTTAAAAAATGCACTTACAAAATGTGGCTTCTTTTTTCAAAATGGAAGGACAGAGGAACACAAAATCTAGAGATGGAGAAAGTGGAATTAGATTCAAATTTCTCATTTTCTTTTCTTGGTTCACTCCACCTAAACCTATTTGTTGCTTTGCAGCTTGAGTGAGAAAAATAATATGGGACTATAGAACTTCTAGGTCTGGTAGGACAGTTACATGACATATACGTGTAAATACCTAACGCAGGTTCTGATAGAGAGTATGTACTTATTAAAATGACTATGGTCTAAATATTTTTCTTTCCGCAAGAAGAGAATTCCACTTGTGTTCTATGCAATCGGTGTTATATCTGTGACAATGGTAGGGTTCTTTTAAAATGTTTCCCATTTGGTTGGAATACTATATCCTTGCTCAGAGTCTGAAGGAAGAGAAAATTTTGGTTTTATTTCTGCTCTTATTTTCTCTTTAATACACTATTATGCTTCTCATGTAACACTCTGAACCTTTAGCTGCTTATGTCTACTGCAAACTTTGTCTAACTATTTTAATCTCATTTCTCTGTAAATTACCCAAACATAAAAAAAGTGCATACAGGGGCGGTGCCTGTGGCTCAGCGAGTAGGGCGCCGACCCCATATACCGAGGGCTGCGGGTTCAAACCCGGCCCTGGCTGAACTGCATCAAAAATTAGCCGGGCGCTGTGGTGGGTGCCTGTAGTCCCAGCTACTTGGGAGGCTGAGGCAGGAGAATCGCTTGAGCCCAGGAGTTGGAGGTTGCTGTGAGCTGTGACTCCACAGCACTCCACCGAGTGCAATAGAGTGAGACTCTGTCTCCACAAAAAAAAAAAAAGTGCATACATTATGATATAGTTACTGGAAAATATCAGCAATTTCATTCATTTATTATCTGTGCTTTTGAATGCTGGGCTAATAAAGCTGCATTTTATATAATAATAACATTTTATATTCAGAGAGTGCTTAATCATTTATGGAATATTTACATACACCTTGTCTCATTTTTTACAACTAAAGTAACATTTATTTCTTACAATTTCCTAAAAGTTGAACACGAATCTTAGAGATGAACAATTGCATATTTTTCTGTACCTAAATCTATTTATTTAAAAAATATTTATGGAGCATTTAGTATTTATCGAGAAAAATTCCAGGTGCTATATAATATTTATTTAAAGGAAGACTAAAATCATTACCCTTTAGGTTTTGCAATATAATGAGGAGTGGCATAAAATAAATTATTAAATATATGTTAATTATAGAATGGCTACATGGACAAAACTCATGGGATCCAATGTTTATTTTTATATCCCAGATATTTTTCACCTTTATTCTCTTTATTAGAAGAAATTGTGGTTTCAAACAATTTTACGCAGAATGCCAGTATATAAAATAGCCTGTAAAACATGTAGGTTGAAGTAAGAAGCCAGAATTTCAAGTTCAGTTTTGCCCTTCATTAACCTGCAGCCTTCTAAATACATCTAGAAGATTGTCTGGAGATCTTGATATAACTTCTGCGCTCTATCAATAGTTTATGTGGGTAGTGAATTTAATAAATTTGTGAAAATGAAGCAGTTTTTATTTTATTAAACTTATATGGAAGTTTTTTATGTTCCTTATGAAAGACCTTGAGAAAAAATAACTACTATATTTCAACTTTTCTCCTAGAGGAATCTACAGTCTACATAAATAGGTACATCTCAGTATAATATGGAAAAATTCTGGAATCCTGTTTGAACAAGTATATATAGAAGGATATTATAATCAATTTCATTATTTTACAAAGACCCATAAAATTAAGCCTGTAAAATAAAATATTTACCAAGGAAAGAAATCTAAGTATTTTAAAGACATTTTAAAATATTAAAAGTATTTTAAAGACATTTTGAAGTTATCTGCTATTGTTGTGGTCCAGTTGGAGAGGTAAACAAATATGTCACAAATACTTATGTGACTTTCTGCTTGGCACTCTTATTCTTTTAGGAGAAATTTGAATTAAAATCATTTTTTATTTAAAAATATATTTTTTACATTTCTGAGTAATTCTTGATCAATGGTGATTCATGTATCTTATAGAAATTTGAATTCTACCTTTAACTAAAATTAAATTTCTCTCATAAACATAATTTGAAAAATATACCACAACTATGAAAAATTTCAGCCTCTAGAGCCAAATGACCACATTAGGGAAGAAACAGAGATCATATTTTACTACTTCATACCCCACCCTTTTAAAATACAAAGTGCTACATCTGTGTACAGGTCCACTGTGTATGCTTGTGGGAAATTTTGAAAAATATATATTTAATCCTTATCTCCCAGTAACTGTTACCCTCTTAGACTCTATTTCTCTTGGAATTCTTGATATTTAAATAGCCACATGGGTTTTTCTTTTTTGAGACAGCGTGTCAGTTTGTTACCCTCAGTGGAGTGGCATCATAGTTTGCAGCAACCTCAACCTCTTGGGCTCAAGTGATCCTCTTGCCTCAGCCTCCCGAGTAGCTGGGACTATGGTTGCCTGCTACAATGCCAGGTTATTTAAAGAAATAGGTTCTTGCTCTTGCTCAGACTGGTCTTCAACTCCTGAGCTCAGGTGATCCATCTGCCTTGGCCTCTCAGAGTGCTAGGATTACAGGTGTGAGCCACCATGCCCTGCCTTTTTTTTCTTTTTGTTTAATTTCTGGCTTGTATTTTAATGAAGATTGATTTTGCCAAAATTCTGGTATCTTATTTTTTTAAACAACCTTCTGCTCCTATCCCATCCTTTTTGCACCCCTATTCCCATGACCTTACACTAAAATTTATCATTACAGTGTTCAGTAATAAACTCTGTATTTTAACTTTAACTGCCTAAACATCGCACCTCCCATCCTTTGATTTCACCGCTCTCATACTCAAACCTTAGAAGCATTCATGCAGAGCTTGTTCAGCATCCATAATCCCTGTTTAAAGAACATTTTCACTACTGATGGTTTTCTTCATGTACTCACATCTAGCTTTTTGAAGATTAAATTCTATGTTCAATTATTAAAATGATTCTCCTATCCTTTCTTATTCTGCTTTATCCACTAGACCAAACAATAATCTGACTTACCTACACTTTCTAGCTTCCATACCAGTGTAGGAGAATAAGGTTGGAAACCGTAGACACGCACAGACATGTACACTGACACGTGTGCACATGTGTACACACACATACTCTCTGCCTGGTCACTTAAAGCTTTTAATATTAAAATCAAACAGGCCCAACGCTCTTGGAATATTTCCCACCAAAGTTAATTTCTTACTTTTTTAAATGACCACACTGTTCCCTTCGCTCTCCTTATATCACCAACACTTCCCCTCAATCCTTACTCTCTTGTCCTCTTTAATCATGATTCTCATTCCTCCTGGAAATTAGAACAACACAGAAATTTCAAAGCTCGTATCATAATAAGTCTCTGCTCTCCTCCACGCATCTGTGTGTCCGCGTTCCGACACGTTTTCCTAGGCACTGTCAATAATCTGCCCATGTGTCTACCAAGGACAGAATTCTGTTCGTTTTTGTCTTCCATCTATTTCAGAAAATGTTTTTCTCTCATGTTTTCCTGTTTGTCTACTCTGTCTTTTCTAACAATGATAGGGAGGGAGAACAAAGGAAATAAGGACATTATTAAGTGAACATTTTACTGAAATATTCATACATATATACAGAAAGGTACAAATCATCACTATGCACGTGGATGCTTTCTCAGAAAGTGGGAGCCCAACACTTAAACCAGTCTTGAGCTCAAGACAAAGAACAGGACCACGTTCTTAGAGGAGGAGTTCTTATGCTCCCGTCAAGACACCACTCACCAATGTTATTTTATGACCACCATTTTCACAACTCGTGCTTTACCTTCTCCAATCCACATAAACACAAAAGTACACTCTATACTTTTGGTGCTGGGCTTCTTTCCACAACACTATGTGTATGTACGTGCCTTGACATACACAAAATGGATTACTATATTTGTTTCTTTTTTAGAGACAGAGTCTCACTTTGTCACCCTTGATAGAGTGCCGTAGTGTCAAAGCTCACAGTAACCTCCAGCTCTTGGGCTTAGGCAATTCTCTTGCCCTTGCCTCCCACGTAGCTGGCACTACATGTACCCACCACAATGCCCGGCTATTTTTTTGTTGTAGTTTGGCAGGGGCCGGGTTCAAACCTACCACCCTCAGTATATGGGCCGGCACCCTACTCACTGAGCCACAGGCGCTGCCTAAAATGGATTACTTTTTTAAAATTAAGTTTCCTCTCTTGATACACTTGCCTGAATTTCAAAGTTGTCTTCTAACTGCAAAAATCAAATTGTCAAGATAGCAGGAACTAAATGTTTTCCTGCCATTGCTCTTTGATTTCTAAATGACAAGTACAATTAACAGCCACATACAAACATTAGAACCACCACTGCCGTCCCCCTACTTGGGTACATGCCTTGGTTGAAAAAGAGAAAAGATCTTGGATACAATAAACAAGAAAGAACATAACATTAATATTAAAAAGTAATGTTATAAAGATATGAGATACTAAAAATTGTTCCATGAGTATGTGCATGAGTGAAATATGCAAAGAAGCAAAGGTAATAGATCATTAACATAACTTCATAGGACATTCAGATTAATGCTCTAAAATTGTGTATTCCTCTAGCTGTCATAATAAATAGAATTTTTCCAAATCCATTTGATTAGATACAGAAGTACTGATTTAAGTTAATATTAAATAATCTTTAAGATTTTTTTTCTAGGCCTTAGTGCTTCTTATTTCCATAATCACTTAAATTCTGCTTCAGTTGTCTGAAAATAACTATATTACCCATAATTCTTATTGTTTGTTATACTGAACACTTTTGAGAGAAATTTTTAAAGCTAAATCATTATTAAAGTGAAAACAACCTAATTTCTAAGATAGTTGTACATTAATATTTTGGTTTTGGTCATATTTTTTGGCTCAGCTATAAATTTTAAAATAATTTCTTCAAAATATAGTATAAGTTGTAAGTTGTAAGTCCTCTAAGTTGACCACTCAAAAGGGTATAACAGATTGATCAACAAAGGAAGGTGGTCACTATAAGGAACTAGGCCTACTATACTGATATGTACATGTGATACCTGTCAATCTGTGAAAATTAGGTCAATTGAAGAAGGTCAATGCAGAAGGGTAGTCAATTATGAAAATTCTACTCTATTTTATTATTATTTTTTAATTTGTATAACCTTGCTAGCCCTATTTGATATAGTATATTTTTAAAAAGCAAAAGGAGTGCTTTATCTTTGGATAAGTTAAAATGCTAACAAATATCACAACTAAGATCTGATTTCCTATCATAAAGCAATAAATGATTTTTTACACATGAAAAAATGTGAATATAATAGTTTAGCACCCAGAAGCAAGTAAACCTCTGAGTGTACATGGATGGAAATCATCTTAATTATCATTAAAATACCATGTCATTGTGGACTAAGATAGACAATGAGGTTTTATATTCTTTACTGCATATTACGTAGTTAGAAGGGTAAAAAAAGAAAATGTATTATTTCAGACAGAATCAATCTTGTAAAATCATTGATAGAACAACAAACTCATTGAAAAGCAAGGATAAAATATCATTATATTTTGGTAGATTTTATAAAGTAAAATCCATACTTAATAAATACAGTTATTATGTGATTAAAATGTACTTGAAAAATAAATGAAAATTGATTAGTTATGGGTAAGCTATTAAGAAGTGCCATCAGCTGTTTCTAATTTGGAAATTGTTTTCAACTAATCTCTAGAGTCTCCTTAAAATTCTTCACTCTGAGGAGGCAGAAGTTTTCCTGAAATAAGATTGTTCAGTTACAGTGAAAAAAAGTTTATGAGATATGTGTGGTATTTGGTAATTTAATAAGGTGCAACAAAGATTTTACAGCAATCTTTGCAAAGCACTTATTTAGCAACAGAGATGAATTTTAAACAGTGTACAGTGAAAGGACATTTCATAGAATTTCATATCTTCTGAATCTGCATCCTCAGGACATTACAAATACTGAATTTTTAACCTTGGTAAAATATCTATGATCATGTTTTTACAAATATAATATTGTAAAGTATACGAGGGTTGTCAAAAATGTATGCACATTTTAAGAGAAGTGATCTGTGTATTACTTTTTTTTTTTAGAGACAGTCTCACTTTGTCACCCTCAGTAGAGTGCCATGGCATCACAGCTCCCAACAACCTCCAGCTCTTGGGCTCAGGTGATTCTCTTGTGTCAACCCCCTGAGTAGCTGGGACTACAGGTGCCTGCCACAATGCCCAGCCATTTTTTTGTGGCAGTTTGGCTGGGGCCAGGTTTGAAAACACAACTCTCGGTATATGGGGCCAGTGCCCTACTCACTGAGCCACAGGTGCTGCCCTCTGTATTACTTTTTTAAGTTGAATTGAACTACTACAGCAATATATGGTGTGACATTCACTCAACAGTTGGCGTAATCAAATGAAAGCTTGTATCACCACAAGACACGGCAGACAGTCAAAAACAATTGGCCCTTGGAGGAGTAAAAGACCATTTTGAAGTGGTATTTGAACTTCAAGAATGCTGTGGAAGTGCAATATGCAAGAATATGCAAGAAAGTGCGAGAATATGCAACAGGACCTCCACCATGCCTGGCAACCACACACATCCATGGTAAGTTTGAGACAAGAGGTACTGTGTTACTGTGTGTGATGTGCGCAATGGAAGACCTGGGAGGTGTCGCACAGCAGCAAGTCCTGCTTCTTCTGCTATGGTGTTGGGTACATGGTCACCACAGAACCTACCAAACAATGTGCACGGGAGACAAGAAGCAGCAGAACAAGCATTCTTAAAACAGCAAATTGGAAAGTTTCATCTCACGATTATTACATGCGCTGAATCACGACAGCTTCCCATGACGAGAATTTGCCAAAACAATAGAAAAGATGAAGAAGCTCACTTGAGTCCACCCGTGTTCTCCTCAGTTAACACCCCTATGGGGGACCTCAAAGGATGTGGTGTACTATAGAAAACTGGCTACATTAGCAGTCCTTCGGGAAGAAATTGAAATGGCACGCACAGTGCTGCAAGTGGCCACTTAGTTTCACATTTAACAAGGAAGAATTCACCATAATCAGAAGTGTCTGTTTGCTGATGGTGACCCTTTATAATTGCAAAAGTAAAACGTGGCTTGTATTCATTTTTTGCTATTGGTATATATTATTACATTTTTAATACAATTTTTTGGTATCCTCTGTATATTTGGTCTTATTCCAGTTTCCTGGCATACGACCCTTAAAATCCTTGGACTCTCCAAAGCGGCATATTTTTGAATATTAATGATCCTCACCATAAAGACCAAGGCAGGATTAGAGGGGTGGGACTTTCAGCATCACCTTCCAACATGCATGGAAGTGAGAAGGCTAAAGTTGACATTGATCAACAGTTAATGGTTTAGTCAATCACGCCTATGTAACAAAGTCTCTGTAAAAGGTCCAAAAGCCTGGGAAGGAAGGCCGTGCATTTTTGCCCTTAGGTACATAATTGCTTTAGGTATTTGTAGCCATTCTTTAATAATCAGATTAAAGAACTCTCCACCTGTTTTTGTTGTCATTTTTATTGTAGAACGTGACAACATTAACACTTTCTTGTCCCTCTATTGAGACAATCAAGTGGTCTTTCTCCTTTATTTGGTTACATATACCCATACACAGTAAACACTTGAATGTAACAGTTAAGGACAGCAAGCCCGCACAGTGGAGAATTCTTGCATACATTTTGACTCCTGAAAAACTTAAGTATTAATAGCTTACTGTTGACTGGAAGCCTTCCTGATGCCCTAAGCAGTCAATTAATATATAGTCTGCATATTATATATGTTATATGCTGTATTCTTACAATAACATAAGCTGTTAAAAGAAAATGTTACAAAAATCATTAGGAAGAGAAAATATATTTACTAACCATTAAGTGGTAGTGAAGCTTCATAAAGGTCTTTATCTTCATTATCTTTAAGCTGAGTCTGGTAGCAGGAGGGGAAGAGAAGGTCTTGGTCTCACTGTCTTAGTGACAGCAGAAGGGGGCCTGTATCAATTCTGTATTATTCAAAGATCAACTGTATAGATGCATGTTTATTGAGATTGAGATTGTACATGTGAGCATATATATAATCACAATATGTACATGTATGTACATTTACAAACATCAAAAGCAATTATGTAGCTAATGGTACAATATTACAAATTTCTTTCCAATTTGTGTAAGAGATAAAAGTGGTCGCTCTTGCTCTCATCACTTCTATTTAACCTAAGAGCTGGATTTCTTACCAGTGTAATAAAGAAAATATATTCAAAATATGTGGTTAGGAAGGGGGAAAAAGATTTTATTACTTATAGGTAAAATTATTATACATATAGAAAGTTCAAATTTTCTATGGGAATTTATTAGAATTAAAAATTTTAATTTAACCTTGACCTCAGCAAGGTTGCTAGATAGATGATAAATATAGAAAAATCAGTTACATTAGTATATATCTGCCACAACAAGTAAGGAAATAAAAATTCATACACACACAAACACACACACACATTACCATTACAAAAGTATTTCTCAACTCTTACTGAGTCATTTTTTTGTTTGTTTATTAAATCATAGCTGTGTACATTAATGCAATCATGGGGTACTATATGCTGATTTTATATATAACTTGAAATATTTTCATTGGCCTGGTTAATGTCGCCTTCATGGCATTTTCCTAATTATTGTGTTCAGACATTTGTATTCCATATTTAGTAAGTTTCACCTGGATTCTTGGGTACCCTTGCAAGATGCACCGTGGGTGTGAGTCATTTTTTAAAATCAAATATGGCTATTAAATTTTCTCAAGGTCTTTTCATAATCTATAGAGGTATTCTTAAGTGTAGTTTTTTTCTTTTCATCTAATGATATGATACATGTTGGTGATTTCCAAATATAAGACTATTGTTGTATTCGAGGAAGAAATAAATTAATATGTCTTCTAATACTTTATTTAAAATCTATTTTATTTTTCATTGATATTGACATGAAGATTTAAGGCTATGGATTTTCTGTGATTGATGAGTTATGTGCATTGCTTAAATTCTATTGCATGCTACTTTTTAGCATAACTTTAACTTGTTTCTTCTTTCACTGAGAAATTATGTAATAGAATTTCTAAACTTTTAGGTGGAAAAATCTCTTTTGCTTCTAAGTTTGTTATTAATTTCAATATTTATTGCATTAGAATCAGAGAACATTGTTCAATTTTTTTATTGTTGTTATTAGGAACTTGTGATTTTTCTTCATGGACTAACACATGACATTTTTTAAAGGATCCATCTACATTGGTGAAAAAAATACTTTTTCTAGCAATGATTATAGAATTTTATGCACATTACCAAGATCTAAATTCTGAATTTTACTGTTAAGGCTTTTCATATCCCTTATTATTTCATTATCACCTATCTAGTACTGATAACCCTATACGTACACACACACATTCAATAATATATATAAAATTATAGTAACACTGCATAAATATCATATGTATCGTATTTTTCTATTCTCTGTTTTATTTTTGGTTTTCAGTCAAATCTTTTCTGTTTACATGCCTAACATGGTATACTGTCATATATTCTAGGTAAAAAAAGAGTCAGAGTAGCAAGATTAGTTAGAGGTTCTTTTCTAGAGCAGATAAATCTATATGTTTTCTCATAGGCAAGGAAATTAGCAGCCCTAAAGGAGGATTGAATTGAATAACCTGGATTTCAGTCTTTCAAAGCACTGGTCTATTTGCAGCTCCCTCATTCCTAGAATGCAGCCCTCAGGGCTCCGAGAGAAAGCTTGGAGGTTCACAGGGCTCTTTCTCCTTTATGGCCCCTGAACTCCCAGTTTTGTCCCCTCAGGCTTGAGAAACTTCTAGGACTCGGCCCAGCCTCTCCGATTATCCCCTTAGTTTCTTAGACTTTACCTTAAAATTGGTTGAGAGTCTCAAAGGAAAAAAAAAAAAAAAGGTTTGAAAAGTTAGTTTCAGGATTTTGGTTTCACTTTTTCTCAGAATGCTGATCCCTTGACTACGTGGTATCTTTCTTTCTTTTTTTTTTTTTTTTTGTCTCTTCTGAATATGACTTTTTATTTATTTTATTTTATTATTATTATTATTTTTTTTTTTTATAATTTTGTTGAATCATAATTCTGTACATCAAACAGACATACCAAACCCTTGTCCAGCCTTTGTGGTTTTATCAGTGGAACAGCTGACCCAAAGTGAACTGGCCTATGGTTGCCAACTGCAGTAACTATTTCACTTTTGAATAAAATATTTGACATTTGAATGAGAATTAACTAGCATGTTTATATTTTTACTTAATAATAAACATTTACAATGTTTCTTGTCTAAAGGACACTATTTCAGGAAAAATTGTATAATGAAAATTCAGAATCTTTTTGCAATGTTCTTAACTATTAAGAAAAACTGAGTTAGGTTGATTTTTCTTTCAGTTTTCTTTATCATATAATTGTATTAATAAAATGTAAAAAAAACTTACAAAGTTTTTTTTTATTTCCTCCTTGGATTCTAAACTTGAGTATGTTGTACCTTTCTTACATTTGATAGATATTGACCTGTTCTATGTAGCTTCTATTATTAATACCATAAGCTGGGAAGCAAGGCATTGTTACCTTTAAACTATGTCTTCAGTAAAATATTTATTTATTACAACCATCTCTAGAACAAGAAAGACAAGACATAGGTAATTAATAACAAGAAAGAAAAACACTAAAAAAGAACAATATGAATAAGTCAGGTAGGTCAAAAATTGGTTGAAAATTTGTGCAGCTTATAAAAGTAAAAATAAAATTCACTACAATTTATAATAGCAAAGGAAAAATAATCTGTGTCATGAACTGAGTGACTGTAACCCAAAGATAACTTAAGGTTTAAGATACTACACATAGTTATAATTCACAACAGAATTTCTATGTCCTTGAAAAATTGCCCATTTTTTCATTCAGGTGGGAGAAAAAAAAAACTGGGTGCTAATGATATCGTTAATAATGAAGATATAAAATTAGAACATTTACAACAAAGAAAGCATTTATCCAGCCCCTGCTTACAACTATATTTTTAGGTACTTTGTTACAGGGTTTTATGTAATGCATGAAGACTTAATATATTGCTCAGAAAACTTCATTATCAGCTAAGTGCCTATTATACCTTTATGTATAATGAGAATATTATTCATAAAATCTGGCTAAAAATTTATGAATCCTTATTTATACTAGATAGAAACAACTTTTTAAAATGTACTCTCAAAAACAAATGTAAATTCTCAGTTCAAAAGGGACTTATAATGGAGATGGACAAAATGTGGCACACAATGAAAATACAATATTCAATCTTTTGTATCATATCTAATCTAGTTCATGTCTAAGTTTGTAAAGACTCATCCTGACTGTTAAGAAATGTCTAGCTGAAGTGCTTCCAATGTGGTCAGACTGGCCACTTCAGAAAAGACTCCCCCCAGCAGCATCACTGGCTGGGCAAGCCACTTGGCCCCTGTCCAGAATACAAGGGTGACCACTGGAGGGTGGCCTGTCCCCGGAGGCGAAGGCTTCCTGGGACAGTGACCCCATCGGAGCCCAATCTGGACTGAGAGTGCCTGGGGCAAATTCTTATGGCCCAGCTGTGACATCACCCCTCAAGAGCCCCAGGAGATAAAATTTCTTTTGGGCACTGGAGCAACCTTTTCTGTACTTCTTGCTAGCCTTGGTCTTTTATCCACCAAATCCATAACTATACAGGGGTTGTCTGGAAAGCTGGTTACCAAATTTTTCTCCCAGCCTTTAAAGTTGCAATTGGAATGACTTGCTGTTCTCTCATGCCTCCCTAATCATGCCTGAAAGTGCTGCTCCCCTTTTGGGAAGGGAAATACTAACCAGAACAGGAAATTTTCCCTCCTGGAGATCTAGTCATGATCAAAACTCTTCCCTCTAATTCACCTACCCTAATCCCAACTTGAAAAGTCCCCTTTCCTGTTATCTTGTCTTCTTCTACAGCTGTTAAGTTATAGGAGTCGATTCCTGCATACATCATTCATGAGTGAAATCCTGGAATCCTCCATCTTCAATGGAGGCAGACAGTGAAGACAGCCAACCACAGACCACCTACACTTGTGAGCCAAAAGAAAGTTTGAAGTTGTTATTCAGGAAACAGCAAAAAAAAAAAAAAAAAAAAATTCCTAATACGGTTTTCTTTTAGCATCACTGAATAAGTGCTTCTCACCTGATGCTGCTCTACCTTTGCCTATTACTGATTATACTAATGAGATTTGTGTTTTCCACAAATGTCATCAAACCACACGCAATAAAGATGGTTCCAGTCCATGAACCCCTGGATCACTCTCCCTCTGGAGAAAACCTACCTTCCCCCTTCTATCATCGCCCAATTCAGCAGGAAGCAGTTAGATCAAGTCTTCGCCCCTTTTCCCTAACAGCAGTTGGGGTTTCTACTCAGAGAGGGAGAATTGATGCAGGACATTTGGCTCCCTGGCCAGCTCAGCGGAGCTGGCAGACCTGCCGCCTCCTCCTTGGTGGTGTCGGTGCTGTGGCAGCCAGGTGAAGAACCAGTGGCCTAGATGACTGGCAAGGAGGGGGACCTCCAACCCCCACTGGAGGCTCCACTAGCCAAAAAGGCCCGACAACTGCTGAGGAGTCACCTGTGCCTTTTCACTTTGCACTTGGGACTAAATGTGGAACCCCCATTCCCTATGCCTAGGTCAGTTTCATGTGAATTTCCTGGGCCTCAATTCCATGAATGGACTGTGTCCATTCATTGATGCATTCATTTACTTTGCCCTGGAGGGGACTGTGTTTGTTCATTGATACATTCATTTACCTTACAAATAAATAAATAAATAAGTAAATAAATAAATAAAAATAACTGAAAAAAAAGAAAAGAAAATCAGAAATGAATAATAAGAGGAACTTGGGAAACTGTACAAATATGTGCAAATTAAGCAACATGCTCCTGAATGACCACTGGATCAAGAAAAAGGTAGAAATTAAAATTTAATTTACACAAATGAAAACTGAATGACAACATACCAAAACATATGTGATACAGAAAAAGCACTAAGAGGGAAGTTTATAAAAGGGAAGCAACAAATACCTACATCAAAAAAATATTAGCAGAAAGATTTTAACAAAACAATCTAATGATGTATCAAGGAACTAGGAAAGGAACAACAAATCAAACTCAAAATTAGTAGGTAGAAGGAAAGAAGTAATAAAGATCAGACCAGAATCAAATGACAAAAGATTTAAAAATACAATAGAAAGGATCAACAAAATGAAAAGTTTTTTGAAAGATAAATGTAATCAATAAACCACTAACTAGACTAACCAAGAAGAGAGAAAAGACCCAAACAGACAAAATTAGAAGCAACAAAGAAGACATTACAACCAATACTACAGAAATACAAGAGATAATCAGAGATTATTGTGAGCAATTATATGCTAATAAACTAACAAGCTAGAAAACTTAGAGGAAATGAATAAATTCCTGGACACTTACCACCTACCAAGACTGGATCAAAAAAGAAGGAAAACCTCAACACATTAATAATGCATAATGAGAGTGAATCAGTGTTAAAAGACTCCCAGCAAAGAAAACCCCAGGACCAGAGAGCTTCACTGCTAAATTCTACCCAACTTTTAAAGAAGAACTAACAAAAATTCTCCTTCAACTATTTCAAAAAATGGAAAAGAATCTCCCTAACTCACTTTATGAGACTAGTACTCCCCTGATACCAAAATCAGAAACAATAGCAACAAAAAAAATTCAGGCCACCATCTCCCAATGAATATAGAAATAAAAATCTGAACAAAGTACTAGTAACTGAATCTAAAAGTACATCAAAAAAAAAAATAAATAAAAGTACATCAAAAAGATAGCAATATCATGATCAAATGTGATTTATCCCAGGAACAAAAGGATGGTTCGCCATATGTGATCAATAAATGTGATATATCACATCAACAGAATGAAGGACAAAAACCATATTGTCATTCAATAGTCACATTAAAAGCATTTGATAAAATTCCACATTTCTTCATGATATGATAAAAAGTCTCAATAAACTAGGTATAGAAGGAACATACCTCAATTCAATAAAGGTCATATATGACAAACCACAGCTAATATTATACTGAATGGGGAAAAACTGAAAGCTATTCCTATAAAAACTGCAATAAGACAAGGATGCCCACTTGTACTACTCTTACTCAATATTGTACCAGAATTCTAGCCAGAGCAATTGGGCAAGTAAAAGAAATAAAAGGCATCCAAATTGGAAATGAAGAAGTCATACTGTCCCTCTTGATATGATCTTGTATCTAGAAAAACCTAGACTCACCAAAAAACTCTCAGATCTGATGAATAAATTCAGTAAAGTTCTAGGATCAATACAGAAGAATCAGTTGTGTTACTATACACAAATAATAAACTAGCCAAGAAATCAAGAAGTCAATTTCATTCATATTAGCTATTGAAATATAAAATACCTAGAAACAAATTTAACCAAGGAGTGAAAGACATCTACAAGGAGAACTCCAAAATACTGATGAAAAAAAAAAAAAAAAAACTGAAGAGAAATTGGAATTGGAAAATCTTCCAATGTGTATGGAAGAACCTTGATGGATTGGAAGAATTAATATTACCGAAATAACCAGATTGCCAAAGCAATCTACAGGTTCAATGTAATCCTTATCAAAATATCAATGTCATTTTTCATAGAATTTGATTAAATTACATGCAAAGTAATGAATACTTAAATTAACAATATTTTCTATAATTCATTTTCTATTTTTCATAGAATTTGATTAAATACCTGAAAGTAATGAATACTTAAATTAACAACATTTTCTATAATTCAGACTTTTTACTAATACAGAATAATTAGTTCCCCACTTTCTTGGAAATTCTATTGAGTTTATTTATGGCATTCTTTACAAGTACCTTATTAGATCTATGTAGTAGAAAATTTCTTTGATTTTTCAATGTGGTTTTTTGAATGTTTTTCTCACGTTGAAATTGTACATATGTACATATGTATTAAAAATTTTCTATTTCCCTTTCATATCTATTACAAATCTACTGTTTCTTCCAGTGAAATGGTAACACATTTTCTTCAGGAGAAAACAAAACAAAACAAAAACAACCAAGAAAGTAGAAATGTTAGAGCATTATAGGATTATAATACCTATAATTATGAACTCTCAAACTATGCAAATGGATCAACAGAGAGCTAATGATGAAATGCAGTGTCTCCAGGGCCATAATCTACATTCTTCAGAAATGTGTTCATTTTGATATACTGGAGGAAACAGTTCTAGAGTGCCCTACAGTTTCCTTTGTTATCAATTTGGTTACAGAAAATCCTATCTATTCTGAAGTGAAACTTCTGTTTTTGTTATTTTTCATAGTTTATTCCTGATTAAAGGAAGATACAGCCGAATTTTTGCAATGTAATATATTGTTTTTTTATGTCATCCTCTATTTCTTCCTAAACTTCAAAGTTGATTATTTAAACACTAAACTAAATATTTCCACTCAATTAAAAACTGTGGAAAAATAAAATCAGTGTTAAGATCTTAATACCTTCCTAAAAGTCACTATGTTGCTCTCAGAAGAGTACTGTGGCATCATAGCTCACAGCAACCTCAAACTCTTGGGCTTAAGCGATTCTCTTGCCTTAGGCTTCCAAGTAACTGGGACTACTGGTGCCTGCCACAAGGCTGGGCTACCTAAATATGTTCTAAGTGACTTCCTAGTCTTGGTACAGATCTTTCATCAAATTTCTTCTAGAAGCATTTGCATGCTATTTTCATGTGTTTATAGTGTGTGATGGGCAGAACGACAGCCTATTTCTTTTGAGAAGAGTCTGAACTCATTTTTACTGCATTTTCCCTATTCTATACATTGACTGTTCGTTATCAGAGAGGACTTCAGCAAATCCAGAAAAACCATTATCTCCCCTAAGTTAGCATATTTTGACCCAGACAACATTTTTTTTTTGGCTAAAAGAATAGTGGAAAAGAATCAAAGGGCAGTAAGGGTTATCCCAGTTCTCATTTCTACTGCCTGCTGCCATGTGAACACATGGAAATTGATGTCTAAGCATTGTTCTAGGAAGTCCATGTGTGGTGACATTACCACTATGTGCATGACAGCCAATAATTTATTCTTGTTATCACAATGATGTCCTATTAATAAAATAGATTACCCTCTATAAGCACCTGCAACAAATTTTGGTCCTCAAAAATGTTCCCCATAGAATAGATTCCCATAATAGAGAAAAAAAATAATGGAAATAATAATCCTTTAAAGAGAGAAGGAAAACAATAGTTAAGGTCTATTTACCATTTTCTTCGTGACCACTGGCTTCTGGTGTGCCTTGCCTCTGGTCCTCTTCTGGTGCCTCAGGATAAATGACAGCGGTGTCTTGTTGTTGCAGGAACTCTTCAACATTAGGATCATGGTTTTGCTCATTTTCTGCATCTGAGTCGCATTCATCATCTTTTACTAAAAGAAATGCATACTTTATGAAAAGCAATTTCACCAAAGGGCTTATAAAGCTTTTCTAAGTAAGAAATTATCTTGGGAGAACACAAAATTATTCTGGAATTTTTATGAAATATTAATTGAAAACTAAAAAACGAATTCCACTAGTTTTATTGTATTCTAGTAAGAAGTCCTTTTGCTTTTTACATTTAAAATCCTATGACTGTCTGAAATTCTTACAATATCTCTTTCAAGATTTAGAATCATACTTCTATTCCAGTTTATTAAGAAAGAAAACACAGAGAAAGTAATATAGTTGACTGAATTCTGTCTCAATTAATGATAAAGCAAGGAAAAAAGAAAACTTTACTTCTCCAAGGGCACCCTCCTAAAAATCTATCATAATGTTTAAAGTTGCAGAGTAGTCCCTCCTTATCCAGCGTTTCACATTCCATGGTTGCAGTTACCTATGGTCAACTATGGTCTAAAATCAGGAGACGATAGCACAATTTAAGATATTCTGACACACACACAGAGAAATCACTTTTACATAATTTTTATTACAGTATAATGTATTTTATTATTAGTTACTGCTGTTAATCTCTTACTACACCTAATTAACAAACTAAACTTTTTCATAGGTATGAATGTATATGAATGTATAGAAAAAAATCATACAGTACAAACTCCATGGCTGACCTCAAGTTGACCTGATGCTCACAGACCAGACATGCACCACATGTACGTATCAGTATAGTAGGCCTAGTTCCGTATGTTGACCAGTTTGCTCCTGTCCTGTGGGTGGTCAACTTACACAGGTCCTCTCCCTCTCTCTATATATGGTTTAGTACGCTCTGCAGTTTCTGGAGTCCACTCTGTGGGGGATTTGGAACATTTCCCCCACAGATAACAGGCAACTCCTATACTGTGAGTCCTACTCCTCCTCATGTAAACAGGTTTAGTTCAGTTACATGATTTCTTAGAAAATGGCTTTAATAATTATTTATAGTTCAAAAGATTTCTAACTATATTTCTACCTCAATAAATGTTTAACTATGGGATTAAGGGAGAACCAATCTTTCTCCAGTGAGGTTTAAGAGATGACACAGTGTTTTCACTCTATGAAGCAGCCCGAGTGCTGCCCAGTCTCTACAGTGTACTGCTGCACTACGGTCTCCCAGTCTCCTGCACTGGTCTGAAGCTGCCCCAGGACTGTCGGTCTCTACAGCGCACTGCTGCACTATGGTCTCCAAGTCTCCTGCACTGGCTCCAGCCCATGCTGGTGGCATTGGTAATGTGCTCATGTCATTCCCAAGTGTTTTGTGATTGACTTCTTTACAGACTTAAGACTGAACTATCAGTTCTAAATTTGTAAAACAGCACTTCCCAGTAGCATAAAATTGGGCTAAATTAAAATGGTGATGTATGGGCATCTTTTTGTTCAATAGTGAGTAAGACAATCTTGCTACTCCTGCATAGTAGTAGTAAGAACTCCTCAGGGTGGCTGCTGTTGAAAATCTGAGAATGAATGACATAATAATAATGTTGATCCATAATTTTTACCTCCTTTTTAATACAGCCAATAGCTATCAATTATTTAGCAACTGCTATATACTGATAACTGTATTTAATTCATGCAGTAGTCACCAAACTGGGGTTATTGGATCCAGAAGTAATTAAGAGGTGAGCTTGTACTATTGGTTTTAAGAGTTAGTTCCCAGATCCTCAGCTTCTAGGATACCCCTTCTTCACACCCTTGAAGGTTCTTCTCCCTATTCTTCCTTTTCACAATATCCTTTGTTTTTACTTTCTCAAAAGAAAAAAGAGATAAAGACATATTTTTCCATCCATCCATTAAATTAATATTGCCTTGTAAGAAATTCCTGGGTACAAATGGAGATAAATTCAAAATACTTATTAGGTCAAAGTCTCTTCAGTGATTAAGGAAGGCAACATTAAACCACTATAGGTTTTCCAGTCTTTCCTGTTTAAATGAACTTCTATTAGTCATAAAGCATGGCAACTGAAAATAATGGGAAGGTGAAATCAAATATATTATATGGCAAGAGAGAGTCAGGGTAATTTTCCTTTAATGACTTAAAACCTGTTTAACCCCTTAACTATTATTAAAAAATTCGTTGCTCAAGAGATTGATAAGAGCAAAGCAAAGAATATTCCCAAGCATCATTGTTAGGATAGGTCATTAGCTGGAACAATAAACATTTCTGAACAGCTAATGCAGTAAGTCATTTCCCATTGAGTGTTTTCAATGCAAACTCAATTTTTAAGTTAAACTAGATAAAACCCATGAATGAAATTTATATTTGATGTGACTTCTTACAGGTTCCATTTAATCAGATTTGATAAGACAGTTAAAATATCTATTTCAATTAAGCAATCTTCATCTTATAAAATGTTTACATTTTCTATCCTAACAAAAATTATACATATGCTGATGCTAGAATGATGACTTTTTAAATACTTTCAGAATTATACAGTCTGTATTTTATACATAAATTTTGTTACTTTAATAAGCTATAAACTTACATATAACAGTGATTATTTCTAAGTGTACTTATCTGGAGACAGATTTTTATAATGTAAAAATTAGATCTATAACATATCATCTTAATTTGACTTCATTCTTGACTATTTTTATAAGATGTATTCATTTGTACTTTATGTACTCTGCAATACTTATCATTCCTATATCCTTCTTACAGTTCCTTATTGAAGATATTTTATAAATTTCTCAAACTATGTATTGACACATTTATTTGAATTAGGAAAAAAAGATACTTTTTTCCCCCTGACAAAAAGCTAGTCTGATTTGGTTGATTGGTAATATCAGTGATAACTGCCTTTACTAGTTATGATATTAGGTAGAAATTTTCCAGAAATTAGGTGAAGTAGGGTATCGATCAGAAGGTAACACATGTAGTAAAAGGATTTTTATAAAAAATGTATTGGCAAAAGATACTGGAATTTACTATATTTCAGTATCCCAAATGAGGTGAATATAAGTAAGAGAAAAATTTAAGAAACACCAAAAACCCAGTAGAATTGGTCTTTTGATGAACTTTGGTAAAGTGTATCTGGTATAAGTCCCAGAAAATGAGGGAACAAATAGAATTCTAAAGATTAGGAAATAAATCCTTTTGCAAATTTTCCTTCTCGTTTGCAAATCCCTTGAATTTTTTTTCAACAAAATTGAAAAAGTGATGGAGGAGGGGCAAGATGGCCAACTGGAGCCAGCTTTTGACAGAATTTCCCATCCACAGGGAAGGATAATGACCAGAAAGTACCCAATAAAGTGAAGACTGGGAGCCGAGCCGAGAGAGGAGAGTGATAACTGCACATCACCCCTGCTGAGGCAAGCTGAGACTCTAAGAAAGCAAATGTCAGGTACAAAACTCATCCCAAAGGAAAAGTGTCCATCCACTCCCCCAAGAAAGTGGTTGATGTTTTTTTCTCCCTGTAGGTTTTCTACAGGTGAGTGGTGAACTGAGGACCTATTGTCTTACCCGATGGGAGAGAGTTGCAGGAAGTGGGGATTATTCCAGAGGGACCCTGCTGTGAGCCTGAGAACTCTCTTCCCGGCATGAAAGTTGAACTGATGTTTTCCCTGCCATTTTGAACTTCCAGTCCACCCTTCCCCCCTTGCCTGATGGTCCAGAAGCCTAACCCCTGCAGAGACTGGAATGTGTGTGGTTCATTGACAGGTCTGGGCACTGCAAGGGCTGTGGTAGAAAAGCTGCAACCTAACAGTGAGCAATAGTACAGACAAAGTGGGGGAGGCTTGTGAGCTGCATGTCCTACCTGAGCCTTGAGCCCAACACCCTGCCCTGCCCTGCCAGAGACTCCAGCCGCACACCAGCTCTGCTGATGGAGCCATGTGCCCCATGCTCTTGGACCTGCTATAGCTGCCTCCCTGGCCATGGGAGCCACATGGAAGCCACCTGGGAGCTGTGCAGTGATACTTCCCACGAAGATTCAGCAATAGTAGAGCAATCCTGCTGGGGTCTAATCTTGGAGAGACACCTCCCTAACTCTGAGGACTGCCAGAGGAAGCCAGACCTCACCCTATAGGGATGCCAGTGCTGTAGAGCAGCTGGGGCAAAGGTGCAGTGGCTGAGAGAGAAAATCATTTGCTGACTGGTTATCCTCAGGTTTGGACTGAGCTCAGGTGGATTACTCCCCAGTTGCCATGGAGTACCTGAGGCAGGCAGGCCTCAGCTCTCTCAGTCAGCTGGGGGCAGAGGGTGGTTGCTGTGCCGAGGGGGCACTAACTTTCCTTTGAATATGGCAGTAGCAAAGCCCTGGCACATCTGCTTATTGGAGGGAGCAGGACCACAGCTGCATGGGGTTACCAGTGGCTGGGTATGAAAGAGGCACAAGGTGGGCAGATACTAGCCCCCTGGTCCAACTCTGCTACTGGGTAGGCCTTTCTGACTCCACAGAGCACCGGAGCGAGCCAAATTTGAGCAGCCAATAGACCTCTGCTTTCTAGTTGTTGGAGACTTTTGAACTCTCCCACTTGAGAGTTGGTACTGACTGGTCAATTGGTTTGGAACTCCTAACCTGGCCAATCACCCACGGACACTCTCAGGTGGTACCATGGTTGTGTGGCAATGGGAGGGTTGATTTTCCTTCCAATTGTTGCCCGTGGGGGACAAGGTGTCTCAGTTGCTTGTATTTTTCCACAGCTGAGACTTCAATCCAGAGTCACTGATCCACTAGGATTGGACAAAGATCAGCTGAATACAAGACAGAACCACCTAACCCCACCATACCAATAAGGTCCCCAGAGTCTCAGACTGTAATACTGTATGGGTCCTTTGCAAAGCTGTAGGGGAAAAAGCTACAGTCACTAGTCCCAGATCCTTGGCAAAGGGCTGCTTAACCACAACTCCAGGAGTTCTCAATCCAATTTCACCTTACCTGTCCACCTAGCCACACGGTGAAAAATATCATGGGGTGGAATCAGCGGAAAAACTCTGGCAACATGAATATTCATAGTAGATCAACTCCCCCAAGACATTACAAAACAGATTTACCAGATGATCCCATTCATAAACAAATGGCTGAGATGTCAGAAATGAAGTTCAGAATTTGGATGGCAAATGAGATCAACAGAATGGAGGTAAAGATGGAATTAGAATTTCAAGGAGTAATTCAAAAATTGTCTCGAGAAGTCAATGAATTCAAAGACAAAATAACCAAAGATTTTGACACATTGAGGCAAGAACTTGCAGCCCTCAAAGATCTGAGAAATACAACAGAATTCCTCAGTAACAGAGTGGAGCAGGCAGAAGAAAGGATCTCTGATGTTGGAGACAAAGCTTTTGATGCTCCCAAATGCTCAAAGAGGAAAATAAGTGGAGAGCAAAACTGGATCATTCCCTGAGAGAATTGTGGGACCACTCCAAAAGAGCAAACATTTGCCTTGTAAGAATCCATGAAGAAGAGGTTGCTTCAAAAGGCCCAGATGCTCTACTGCAAGAGATAACAGAGAACTACCCAAAATTCTGAAATCCAGATAGCAGACAGTTTCAGAACCCCAGCACGACTCAATCCAAACAAAACATCTCCTAGACACATTATAATTAACTTCGCCAAAGTTAATATGAAGGGGAACATTTTGCAAGCAGCCAAATGTAAGAAAACCATAACCTACAAGGGAAAGAATATTAGAATGACTGCAGATCTCTACGCTGAAATGTTTCAAGTTAGAAGAGGATGGTCATTAACCTTTAACCTCCTAAAACAAAATAACTTTCAACCAAGGATCCTGTATCCAGCTAAACTGAGTTTCATTTTTGATGGAGAAATTAGATACCTTGACACGTACATGTTGAAGAAATTTGTCATAACTAAACCAGCTCTCCAGGATATTCTCAGACCCATCCACCACAATGATAAGCACAATGCTCTACCACCAAGGCAAACTCTCTCAGCAACTTTTGATCAAATTCCAACTTCCACAGTGGGCGAAAAGACTAAAAATGTCCACTGGACTTTTGAAAAACTTGATACCCTGGGCGGGCGCCTGTGGTTCAACAAGTAGGGTGCTGGCCCCATATACTGGAGGTGGTGGGTTCAACCTGGCCCTGGCCAAAAACTGCAAATAAAACAAAAACAAAAACAAACAAACAAAAAACTCGATACCCTAAATACTACCATGCTTATCAATACTCTCAACTAATGTGAATGGCCTAAATTGTCCTCTAAAGAGATACAGGTTGGCTGACTGGATACGAAAACTCAGGCCAGATACCTGCTGAATACAAGAATCTCATTTTACCTTAAAAGATAAATACAGATTCAGGGTGAAGGGATGGTCATCTATAATTCAGGCAAATGGAAATCAGATAAAAGCAAGTGTTGCCATTTTATTCAACAGAATAACAACAGCAGATACAATAGGCTTTAAACCAACAGAAGTAAGGAAAGATAAGGATGGTCACTTCATATTTGTTAAGGGTAACATTCAACATGATGAGATTTTAATTATTAACATTTATGCATCCAACCAGAATGCACCTCAATTTGTAAGAGAGACTCTAACTGACATGAGTAACTTGATTTCCTCCAGCATCATAATATTTGGAGATTTTAACACCACTTTGGCAGTGGTGGATAGATCCTCCAATAAGAAGCTAAAGCAAAGAAATATTAGACTTAAACTTAACCATTCAACAATTGGATTTAACAGATATCTACAGAATATTTCATCCTTACAAAACTGAATACACATTCTTCTCATCAGCTCATGGAACATCTTCCAAAATTGATCACATCTTAAGTCACAAGTCTAACCTCAGCAAACTTATAAGAATAGAAACTATTCCTTGTATTTTCTTAGACCATCATGGAATAAAAGTTCAACTCAGTAACAACAGGAATCTGCTACTCACGAAAATATGTAACTAACCTCATGCAGAATGATAGCTGGGCCATAGATGAGATTAAGAAGGAAATTACTAAATTTTTGGAACAAAACAATAATAAGACATGAGTTACCAGAACCTCTGGGATACAGCCAAGGCAGTCTGAAGAGGGAAATTTATAGCGTTGCAAGCCTTCCTCTAAAGAATGGAAAGAGAGGAAGTCCACAAATTAATGGGACATCTTAAGCAACTGGAAAAGGAAGAACATTCCAACCCCAAACCCAGCAGAAGCAAAAAAATAACTAAAATTAGAGCAGAATTAAATGAAATTGAAAACAAAAAAATTATACCACAGATCAATCAATCAAAAAGTTGGTTTTTTGAAAAGGTCAATAAAATAGATAAACCTTTGGCTAACCTAACCAGAAATAAAAGAGTAAAATCCCCAGTTTCATCAATGAGGAATGATAAATGCCAAATAACAACAGAATCCTCAGAAATTCAAAAAATCCTTAATGAATATTACAAAAAACTCTATTGTCATAAAATGAAAATCTGAAGGAGATAGATCAATACTTGGAAACAAGTCACCTTCCTAGACTTAGCCAGAAAGAAGTGGAAATGTTGAACAAGCCTATATCAAGTTCTGAAATAGCATCAACTATAAGAAGAAATCTCCTCAAAAAGTATTCCCCGGGACCAGATGGCTTCACATCAGAATTCTACCAAACTTTTGAAGAGGAACTAGTACCTATATTACTTAGACTTTTCCAAAACATAGAAAAAGAAGGAGTACTTCCCAACACATTCCATGAAGCAAATATCACCCTAATCCCCAAACCAGGAAAAGACCCAAGAAAAGAAAATTATAGACCAACATCTCTAATGAATATTGATGCAAAAATATTCAATAAGATCCTAGAAAATAGAATCCAGCAACACATCAAACAAATTATACATCATGACCAGGTGGGTTTCATCCCAGGGTCCCAAGGATGGTTCAATATACGAAAATCTATAAATAAATACAACACATAAACAAAAAATAAAAAACAAAGCCCATATGATTCTCTCAACTGATGCAGAATAAGCTTTTGATAATATCTAGCATCTTTTCTTGATCAGAATGCTTAAGAAAACAGGTATAGAAGGGACATTTCTTAAACTGATAGAGGCCATCTACAGCAAACCCACAGCCAATATTGTATTGAATGGAGTTAAACTGAAATCATTTGCACTCAGATCAGGAACCAGGCAAAGTTGCCCATTGTCTCCGCTGCTTTTTAACATTGTAATGGAAGTATTAGTCATTGCAATCAGGCAAGAGAAGGCAAGCAAGGGGATCCAAATAGGATCATAAGAGATCAAACTGTCACTCTTTGCAGATGGTATGACTGTATATCTGGAAAACCAGGGACTGAACTACAAAACTCCTAGAAGTGATCAAGGAATACAGCAGCATCTCAGGATATAAAATCAATGCTCACAAATCTGTATCCTTCACCAACAATAGTGAAAAAGCAATCAAGGACTCTATTCCCTTTACAATAGTGCCAAAAAAGATGAAATATCTGGGAGTGAACCTAACAAAGGATGTGAAAGATCTCTCTAAAGAGAACTGTGAAACTCTGAGGAAAGAAATAGCTGAAGATGCTAACAAATGGAAAAATAAACCATGCTCATGGTTGGGAAGAATCAACATTGTTAAAATGCCTATACTATGCAAAGCAATCTACAAATTTAATGCAATCCTTATTAAAGCACTTCTGTCATACTTTAAAGATCTGGAAAAATTAGTACTTCATTTTATATGGAAACAAAAAACCTCAAATAGTCAAGACATTACTCAGAAATAAAAACAAATCAGGAAGAATCATGCTACCAGACTTTAGACTATACTATAAATTGATAGTGATCAAAACAGCATGGTACTGGCACAAAAATAGAGAGGTAGATGTATGGAACAGAATTGAAAACCAAGAGATGAACCTAGATACTTATCATCATTTAATCTTTGTTTGGTAAGCCTATCAAAAATATAAATTGGGAGAAAGATTTCCTATTTCACAAATTGTGCTGGGTGAATTGGCTGGTGACTTGTAGAAGACTGATACTGGACATCTTTCTCCTCTAACAAAAATTGACTCTCACTGGTTAAAGAATTTAAACTTAAGACATGAAACTATAAAAATTCTGCAAGTGCAACACTTGAAAAAATTGGCCTGGGAGAATGGAGAATACTTTATGAGGAGGACTGCCCGGGGCAATTGAAGCAACACCAAAAACATATTACTAGGATCTGATCAAACTAAAAAGCTTCTGCACTGCCAAGAACACAGTAAGTAAAGCACAGTAGACAGCCTTCAGAATGGGAGAGGATTTTTGCAGCTTATATTTCTGACAAAGGTTTAATAACTAGAATCCACAGAGAACTCAAACGTAGTAATAAGAAAAGAACAAGTGATCCCATTTCATTGTGGGCAAGAGACATAAACAGAAGCTTCTCTGAAGAAGATAGGTCTATAGACACATGACAAAATGCTCATCATCTTTAATCATCAGAGAAATGCAAACCCAAACCACTCTGAGATATCATCTAACTCCAGTAAGAGTAGCTCACATCACAAAATCTGCAGACTACAGATGTTGGCGTGGATGTGGAGAAAAGGCAACACTTCTGCACCGCTGGCAGGAATGCAAGCTAGTACATTCCTTTTGGAAAGAAGTTTGGAGAACACTCAGGAATCTAAATGTAGACCTGCTGTTTGATTCTGCAATTCCTCTACTAGGGTATATCCAAAAGACCAAAAATCACTTTGCAACAAAGATATTTGCACCAGATTGTTCATTGCAGCTCAATTCATAATTTGCCAAGGCATGGAAGAAGCCCAAGTGCCCATCAATCCATGAATGGATTAATAAATTATGGTATATGTATACCATGGAATACGATGCAGCATTAAAAAAGATGGAGATTTTACCTCTTTTATGTTTACATGGATGGAGCTGGAAAATATTCTTCTTAGTAAAGTATCTCAGGAATGGAAAAAAGATATCCAATGTACTCAGTACTACTATGAAACCAATTTTAATCACTCACACTTTCATATGGAAGATGAATCACAACTATAGCCCAGGATGAAGGAGGGAAGGGGAGGAGGATGAGAAGGGAGGGTGGTGGTTCGATAGAGGGAGGATTAATGGTGTCACCACACCTATGGAGCATATTCCAAGGGTACGAGTCAAATCTATCAAGTATTGAACACAAATGTCTTAACACTGTGATTAAGTAAATGAGATGAAAGCTATGTTAATTAGTAGGATGTAAACACTCCAATTTGTACAAATAAACAACACATTGAATCCTGGAAAAGCATAAATGTATTCATGATTGATGACTTAAAAGAAATTGAAAAAGTATTTTTCAATCAAATTGTTAGCTAATAGGACATTAACAATCAAATTGTTAGCTAACAGGACATTAAAATATTTTTATCAATGACCATAATTATTGGTACATAATTCTAAAGGTGTATAAAAGTCTGAGTAAATCAGTTATAAAAATATATTTCATCTATTTATTTGTGAATAAGGTTACCTCAATACTAAGCAAAAAACAAACAGATTTAATGCTAAATACTTTTCCTTCTAGAAATAAGTTCTACTAAGCTACTGTATGAGAAATTTATGAGTTAACATACATATTATACCTCATAGGATTGTACCAGTACCTCATAGGATTGTTGTGAGGTTAAATTAATACAGTGATGTGCATATTATTAGTATGTACATGGCACATGGAAAGTACTGTAATTGTTGGATATTTTCCTTAAGACTGTATGTCTTACGGTCAGAAAACGTAGATTGCTTTTCCAAGATAGCAAAAAAATTACTACTATTGGAACAGACAATTTGGTATTAGGTGTTTGGTATCAAATTCTGGGCCCTTTCCATGTACACTATTCTTCATGAGTCCCTATTTCCAAAGCCCAACTTCAAGCTAAGAAAGCAGAAGCTCTGCAGTTTTACCCATAAAATTTAAAATGGTGGGAAATTCACACTGTGAGAAGTCCAGTTGTAAAGGGAATTTCTTGCTCTTAAGATGATAACTTATGTAGTTAAGTATAAGATGAGCAAATATAGAGAAACATAAAATATAATTAGTTTTCTATTAGATATGACAAAAATCAGAACTGATTGTTAAAGTATAAAATCATAGGACTATAAGCACAAATTAGAGAGCAAACATTTAATATGAAGACTAAATATTTTTTATTTTAGCGATTTAGTTTTTCTACCCAGAATAAAGTGTCTTTAGGTTTCTCCTTTTTTTTTTGAGACAGTCTCATTTTGTCGCCCTCGGTAAAGTATGGTTGCACCACAGCTCACAGCAGCCTCCAACTCCTGAGCTTAGGTAGAGTGTGGCTGCACCACAGCTCACAGCAGCCTCCGACTCCTGAGCTTAGCCGATTATCTTGCCTCAGCCTCCTGAGCAGCTGGGACTACAGGCGCCCACCACAACACCCTATTTTTTTGTTGCAGTTTGGCTAGGGCTGGGTTGGAACCCGCCACCCTTGGTATATGGGGCCGGTGCCCTACTCACTGAGCCAGAGGCGCTGCCCAGGTTTCTCCCATTTTTAATCCTCTCTTTTTGAAACTTTGTAAAACTATTAACTATATAAACAACAAAAAAGGGAAGGAAGAAGGAATGCTTTGGGTGTTTTGTTCACTCTCTGAATACTTAGCTAAGATTACTGTTCTCTTAAATTCATTAATTGTAAAAGTAAGTCAGCTATAGAAAAGATCTGAAACAGTTCCAAACTAATGATGGTGAAATTTGTATAATGTTTTTGCTTACTTTGTCAGCATTAGTATTCCCTAGAAGGCAAGAAAGTAAAAAAACAAACAAACAAAAAAGGAAAACATAATTTTAAAGTTTAACTGCTCAAAAGTTTGATTTCCATCTCTCTTTCCTTAAATCTATAGTTAATAGAGGTTTGTTGAATGTTTGCCTATTCCTAACTAACTCCCTGTGCTCCTGGGAAATAAAGTAGCAGGGGTCATCTTCCTGTGGTGGTGAGACTTTTCATTTCAGCAGCCACTTTGGTTAATACAAGGTTACTTAGCCTTCTATATGTGACCTTTTGGGAGGAAATTTACATACTCTTTAGTACTTCAAACTGAAAGAATTTATTTATACGAAGAAGAACAAACTGTCAGATAAAATACTGGAAAGTTGGAACTATAAATATCTTTTTTGTAAGTATTTTGCTTAGAAGCAAATGGTTTTCTTGCTACTCTGATAATATGTTTTCAAGTCATCTAAGTTTAACAAGGGTTAAAAGAGTAATAAACAGTATTATTTTGTTTTCATTAACACTATTTCACTAATAACAAATGTCCAGTTTAAATATTTTATAGCATGACAAATATTTGATAACAAGCTTATCTGAATACATTATTCATTCAAGTTATACAGAACAAAGTTAGGGACAGAATATAAAATCTTAGGTGACAAGCACCACAACTTATCACATAGTCCATTATTATTTAATTAATTTGGAATTTACCCTAAATAACAGCATAAACATTTACTCTGTTTTATGGAACTGGCTGACAAGTATGGGAGTACTAATGTTTATATTACAGATTAAAATCTATTCTTGACATTTGTTATCAATGAACCATGCTCATCTTACATAATGAAATTTATAAGGTTTTATAGAATAGCCCTAAAATGTACTAAAAGGTAAAAAAAAAAAAAAATCTATAAATGTTTAAACCACAGAAAAGGAAAAAGAAAATGTAATTAAAATATGATAGAAATATCTAATTATGGTTGAATATACAACATACAATTATACTATTTTTAAGTACAATATTTTGAGGAAGTATTTTAATAATTTGGAATTAATTTTTAAAGTTCACATTCTAATATTTCTAGCTGACTTAGGGGACACAATAAAAAGTGGCTGGTATTATCATACATAAGATCTGATTTAAATTTTCCACTTACTCTTTTGCTTCTTAAATCTGATCTGAATCCATTACAGAGGAATAGCCTTAAGTCTCAGGGAGTATGTACTTTTAGTCACCTAGAAGCAAATTTCCTTGTTTACTACAATTCAAGTTCATTTTGGCCTTTTTCAATCACAGAAATTACAAGAAAAAATTGATTCTCTTGTTTGCTGTGACATGTTCACTAAATTTATCAATATGCATGATTCTCATCTGATTTATAGATAACCCACGATGTCTGCTTATTCTTTTTTCTTCTGCTTTCTGTCTTGTGAGCAGTTCAAAGCAGACTCTGGTAACTAATAATGAAACTTAAAATAGTTAGATCTCCATTTCTATAACTTTGGTCAAAAATTTGATAGGAGTTAAAACTGTCATTCAAACAATTTTTTTTTGTATTATCTATAGATTATACTTGTCTTTACAGAATGGAAAATCTGCTATATTACATAAATCTGTAAATACATTGTGTTTAACGAATATTTAACTTCTAACTTTTTATGCAGTGCCCCATATATGCTTAAGCACTTAAACATTTAAGGAGGGCAGGATAAAAGAGGAAATAGACTAAATTCAGGACTTACAAATGCAAAGCCCAGTGACACCAAAGACCTCCTTCAAAGACTACAGTATGAAAAAAAATGGCAAGAGGGTACCTGTACATCCTGCTTCATCTGCCTGAGCTTCAGGCCCCAGGATTTCTTGCCCTTCCTTTCCTGCTGAAATCAAAGAACATGGATTAAAATAGTTCTGTAATGTTCCTAACACCTAGAAAAGGTATATGTCTGAGATGATGAATATTCCAATTACCTTGATTTGGCCATTACACAAAATGACCAAACTTTTGTGGTCACGTATCAAAATATCTCATGTACCCCCCAAATATGTACAAATTATTATATGTAAATGAAAACTAATACAAATTTTAATTTAAAAAACTAAATGAAATAGTTCCATGTGTCACAACATTTTAACTTCTAGGAATCTTAAAAGGAAACTTTCAGTACAGATTATACTGAATTTTAATTATCTTCCCTTTATAAATACACGCACGGTAATGTATCCTTGAAAGGTAACGATTTATGAAAAAAAAGTAGTTTTATTAAACTTCAAAAGATATCCCAAAGAAACAAAATCAGTGCAGATTTAGATATTCTAGAATTATCCATATTTTAGGATTATAAGCAAACTCAAATTTTAGTAGTATTTTAAGAAACAGCTATACTATAGGCAGTAAAATTATTTTTTCACTTCTTTTCCAAAGCACATATTTCTATGTTCTAGGCACTATGTTAGACACTTTGAACAACCCATTTTATACGTTGGATAACTTGAGGTTTCGAAAAGTTAAATAACTTTCTCATAGACACAGAGCTATTAGGTGGTAGAACTGAAAAGTGGCACGTCTGTTTGGCTCCAAAGCTCACTTTCTACTATACATTTGCTTGCCTAACCAGAGTACCAGAAAACTAGAAAGAAGCTGGAATGAATGTCTTTGCCATCAAAGTAAACAGCAAAGGCACTACACTTCTTCTTTTACTTTTCCTTATTCTAACCACTGATAAATAGTAATAAATGATACAGTGGTACAGAGAGACATTTTTAGATGGATGCTTGTTATCCTTTGCTACTTCAGTGTTCACAGTGGGATAACTTTGGTATTCTATATAGAATAGGTTCAGAGCAAATATTTTGTATTATAAATGCATATTTTTAGGCAAGCAAAATGCATGTTTTATTTAGTATAATAGTCTATTAAGAACATGTGCATATGTGGAAGGCATAAAGGAGTTTTAAACTGATTTTTCTAAGTAGTAGCATGTCATAATTATGTTCAGAATCCTTACATAGTCATACAAAAACATGGTGTAGTTATCTGTGCTCTAATCAAATCCCAGTGAATATGTCATACAAAATTCTTGATTTAGATTTCTCTTAGGTTTGATTGTTAAATTGAGAAATAGCGCACTAATCAAGTAAAATCTGTGCATCCCTATTAAAGCACGTATTTCTTTAAGTGCCTTGGATTATAGGGTGGATTTATTCAGCAGGTTTTCTTTACTCATTAATTTTTATACTAGTACTTAAAGATAGTCACTATATTTAAAAAAATATATGCACAAGCCTCTTTAGATGAACATAAAAAACACTGTCTAATGTAGATAACGACAAGATTAACTACTTCTGAAGTCTAATTCTATACTCACTATCGATAGAATGACTGACAGAAGTTAAAAATTCCTGGGGGTTTTTACAATGTTGTAGGATAAACAGCAGTCCTCCCTGAGTGTCTGCAAACCTCTAACACTCCTCCCTTTTCCTTCTCCAATGTACCTCCTTAAACTAAAATAAATAGTATGCCAATTGAGTAATTATATGATGGTGACATACATGGCAGTTACTAATTATTTTGTATCATGCTCTTTATTTTACTCAAATGAAAATCAAAACAGCCAGAGTTAAAGATGGAATATGACATTGATATTAAAAGTTAAAATGACATTTTTGAACATTAATATCTTTTTTACTTATAATTGCAATTACAGCTAATTAAAAAATTGCCATTTAGTTAAATTATTTACTCATTTCTTCATTCTTTTAGCCTTGGTAGGGATAAAATCTAGGTTCTGTAGACAAGTATTTAACATACTTCAGAATTTGCTCCCAAACTTACTTCCTGCAATGTAAAAACTATGTCATCACTCCTGCCCTCATTATTGGGTCTGGGATTTTGGTTGAACAACTGAACCATGTTGCCTGATTAAAACAGAAAATATCCTAATGCTGGCCTATAACAGGAACACACTTCTTTTACCGCAGAAAGTGCTGCCCAGGACTAGGCTCTTTCCTGCTCATCCACAGACTAGCCTGAGTATCCTAAGAGGGACCTGTGCTAAATGTTTTCTAAGCAGCAGTCTCCCTCATGTGTTCTGATCTTACTTTTAGTTTAGGAAGTATAGCAGAAGTAAAGTAATAAAATATTACTCGTACATAAAACATAAAACTTTTTCTGTAAGACTTAATAATATCCACACAGTTAACCTAAATGCAATTGTAAAAAGAACACTAGAATGTTCTGAAGGCTTGCTGCCAGTACTAAGTCTAAAGCAAACATATACATGAGAAAAGTACAACTTTGGTTTTTCAAATAATTGCAAAAGACAGCCTGGAAAAAAAAAAGCCAAGAAATACTACTCACCAATAAAAAGGACCAAATTACTGATACGTGCAACAACTCAGATGAATCTCTAAGAAATTATGAACCTAAAAACCCAACCCAAAAGGTTACATACTGTATTATTTTATTTATAAAACATTCTTCAATAACAAAATTATGAAAATGGAGATTAGTGGTTGCTAGGGGTTAGAAATGGGGCAGAGTAGCAGGAGAGAGGTGGGTATATAAAGGAAACTATAGAACCTTCAGTGATAGAATAGTTCTGTACACTACACTCAATACTCTGCTTGTGGTATTCTATTATAGTTTTGCAAAATATTATTACTGGAGGAAACTCAGTAAGGGTACACAGGATCTCTCTATGAAAGTGTAACCGTTATGAATTATTTATAATCTAGAATTATCTCAAAATTAAATATTTAATAAAAAAATAAGTTAGGCTAGGCCTGCAGTGGCTCATGCCTATGCTCCTAGCACTCTGGGAGGCTGACGTGGGTGGATTGCAGGAGTTTGAGACCAGCCTGAACAAGAACAAGACCTCATTTCTGCTAAAAAAAAAAAATAAAATAGCTGAGTGTTGTGGTGGTGCCTGTAGTTCCAGCTACTAGGGAGGGTGAGGCAAAAGAATCACTTGAATCCAGAAGTTTGTGGTTGCTGTGAGCTATGATGCCATGACATTCTACCCAGGGCAACAGAGTGAGACTCTGTCTCAAAAAAAAAAAAAAAAAAAAGTCAAAGGAAAATATTGCAAATTTAGCTCAAAAGAGCGATGACTTGTTCATTTTAGCCATATGATAAAATTCCTAGTAAGTAAAAATAAAGATGAAAAATGCAATTCACTTTAACTAAAAATCCAGAAGACTAGTATCAATTTCAGGATAGCATAGTTCAAAATAGAGAAATGATTATTTAGCATGTGCTAGATTCTAAAACTTTCATTTTTGAAATCTATATCAATGTGTTTCTAATAGTTTCAAATGTGTTCATGGTAACTTTTTTTTTTGTGTGGAGACAGAGTCTCACTATGTCAGTAGAGTGCTGTGGGATCAAAACTCACAGCAACCTCAAACTCTTGGGCTTACGCTATTCTCTTGCCTCAGCCTCCCAAGTAGCTGGGACTACAGGTGCCCGCCACCATGTGCAGCTATTTTTTTTGAAGCAGTTGTCATTGCTGTTTTAGCTGGCCCAAGCAGGGTTCGAACTCGCCAGCTTCGGTGCATATGGTCAGCACCATAACCACGGTGCTATGGGTGCCACGCCAATGGGAACACTTTATAGCAACCTCTAACATAAGCACAGTAACTGGCTAACTGAATCTGATTTTCCTTTCCTGATTCTGTCTCCTCTTTGACATACATCCACATATGTCTTGCACATTTATACTTACACAGAGACACTCCTTGACTTATAACCATTGCATTAAATATCATATGCATTTAATACACCTAATCTACAGAGCTTCATAGCTTAGCCTAGCATACCTAAAATATACTCAGAACACATAGATTAGTCTACAGTTGGGCAAAAAAATCTAGTATGAAACCTATTTTATAATGAAATGTTGAGTATCTCTTGTTATTGAATGCTTACCAAAAGTAAGAAACAAATGGTTGCGCGGGTCCTTGAAATACAGTTTCCACTGAATGCACATTGCTTTTGCACCATCATAAAATCGTTAAGTTGAACGATGTAAGCTTTTGCATACCTTTTGCATATCTTTTCTCAAATTGTTCTTTCTGCCTAGAAAGCTGTTACCACTCCAACTGAGTAACTTCTACTAATCTGATTTTTTAAAGGTTAGCTCACATCTCTCTCATTCTGTAAGCCTTCTCTCTGCTATTTCCACCCTAATGTCCAAGCTAAAGCATAACCATGCATACAGCAAATGCTACCAGATTACTGAATTCAAACTTAAGAGTGCTCAAACTTAATTAGGGATGAAACGTTTCACTATGCACTTTTCTAGATAGCTTAATTTCCCTCTTCTTTTATCCTCTAGTTTATAATATACAGTATAACCATATTGCAACGTTTATAATATACAGTAAAACTATATTGCATATAGAGTAAATATAATTTACAACCTCCACAAATACCTGTTAAGTTAGACAAAGATATATATAATATCTACATATATATATATATCTGAGATTAGATTCAGTTAAGATGGAGAAAGCCCAAACCATCCTGTATCTGCCACTGAGTGCAGCTAATAAAACCTGGGCTGAATGTATGAAACAGCTATTTGGAGATTCTGGAAGGTGAACAATAGCAGACAGACTAGAGAAGACATGCCAAGAATTCAAAGTATCCCAGGGTGATTCCTCTTACCTTTTCTTTTTTTTAAACTCTGGTATCCCCTAGTCTGGAGCCAAGGCAGCCTAAAACCTTAAAGTGGGCACTTGGGGCATGGCAGAGAAAGCTCTTGGAAAAGGCCTCTAGTGTAGGCTCAAGGATCAGGAAAGAGCTCAGTGAAGGGAGACACAGCTTTTTTCCCCCTTTTATTCTCTTGTCCCAGCTCCAAGCCATTCCAAGTAGTGGTATAAGCAATAGCAACAACAGAGAGCCCTGGATATACCTACAGCTCTGCAGGAGGGGACCCTTCCTGTCCAGTAGGAGGAGCTGTGGTCCCAAGAGTGTGGCACAATCTTCCACTGAAGTTTTTCTCTCCTCATCTTTCTGAAGCTCTTCTTCCCACAGACATAGCAGTAGGAAGTATGTAGCAAAGTGGAGTAAAGTCCCATAATTTTGACTATAGGACTAAAGAGCAGAGTCCCAGGGAACTGAAAGTCCTGGAAGATCATGAAAGAGAGAAACTTCAAGAAAGTAGCCCCATAAAGTTGTTTATGAAGTCCTGGACTTATGTCCAAACTTCTCATGTATGAATGTGATCACAAACTTTGGAAACCCAAGTAGGGGATACAACCACCTATGTCCCAGATTAGCCACTGGATGGTTCAAATTGGACAGATCTGGATAGCATTTCAAGGGCTTTGAAAACCAAACCAATTATGGAACCATGATCTCAGAAAGTTGGTTGGAAGTTACAGTCTGAATTTAACCAGATAAGTTGCCTGCTAAACCAAAAATATAAAAGTTCTTTATAGGATATAAATAAGACCAAGAGTCTGCTAACCACAAATGTTAAAATGTCCAGAATACAAACCCAAGTTACTTTATAAAGAACCAAGTCTTGCTTAGGGAAAGACCAAAAGAGAGCAACATTGAGAAGATATAGATGTTACAATTATCAAAGACTTTTTTTTTTTTTTTTGAGACAGAGCCTCAAGCTGTCACTCTGGATAGAGTGCTGTGGCATCACAGCTCACAGCAACCTCCAATTCCTGGGCTCAAGCGAGTCTCCTGACTCCGCCTCCCAAGTAGCTGGGACTACAGGCATCCGCCACAATGCCCGGCCATTTTTTGGTTGCAGATGTCATTGTTATTTGGCGGGCCAGGCTGGATTCGAACCTGCTAGCTCAGGTGTATGTGGCTGGCGCCCTAGCCCATTGAACCACAGGCGATGAGCCTCAAACAAAGATTTTAAGGCAGCTATTATAAAAGTTCTCCAAGAAGCAAGGCTAATACTGTTGAAAAGAATTCTCAGAAAACAGAAGACACATAAATAAAAACCAAAAAGGAATTTTAGAACTAAAAATAATAGCAAGCAAAATATTTAAAAGTCACTAGATGGGCTTAGTAGCAAAATAGAGATGAAAGAGCAAAGATCAATAAACCTCACAGTAAGTGAATGGAAATTATTCAATTTGAATAGCAGAATAAAAAGGTTTTATTTTTGTTTTTTTTAAATAAACAGTCTCAGGGATTTGTGAAACAATAATGAAAGATCTGATTTTTAATGTCATTAGTATCTCAGAAGGAAAATGAAAAATGTGATACAGAAAAAAATATTTGAAGAAGTAATACCTACAAACTTCCTGAATTTAAGAAAAAACACAAGCCAATAAATTTAAGAAGTTTATTAAACCTCAAACAAATAAACCCTCAAAAATCTAGTCCCCCCAATCATCAAAATGAAAACTAAAAAATTAAAAAAAAATTTTTTTTAAAAGAACAAGAGAAAATGACACATAAAGGAACAATGTTTTAAAAGACTGAAGATTTATCATTAGTAACTATGGAGTCTATAAAAAGGTAGAACACATTTAAAGTGTTCAAATGAAAAACCTGTCAGTTCAAAATTCTATCTTCAGAAATAAAGATATTTTCACACGACGGAAAACTAACAGAGTTTATTTCTAGCAGACCTGTTCTAAAAGAATAGCTAAAAGAAGATCATCTTAAATACAGTGAAATGACATCAGAGAAACACTTAAAATGTCAGGAATGAAAGAAAAGAAAAGAGAAATGATGTAGTACATAAACAACTATGAAATAAAGGAGGGAGGATAATGGGACCTATATCATGGTTAGATTTATAGATCCCACTTGGAAGGGTAAAATGTTGATTCTAAGTAGACCATAAAAAATGAAGGAGGTACATTCTAATCCAAAAAACATCCACTAAAAACAAAGAGACATAGTCAAAAATGAGATAAATAAATGATAATGAAATACTAAAAAATGTTCAAATGATCCAAAAAAAGGAAAGAACAGAATGCAAAAAAGAAAAAACAGAAGGAACAGAAAACAAGTAATAAAATGATAAACCTAAATACAAACTAAAAAATTATATTAACTATAAACAGCATAAACAAGCTAATTAAGAGAGCTTATAAGAATAAAAATTAAACAAGCTCTATCTACATTTTACCTATAAAAAATTTACTTCAAATATGATATAGTCTAAAAGGATGGAGAAGTTAATTTTACCATGCAAACACCAACCAAAAGAATGCTAGAGTGAGAACATTAGTATCGAACAAAGTAGACCTGAAATCTAAGAAAATTATCAGAGATAAAGAGAAACATTGTATAATTATAGTAGTAATTAATTCACCAAGAAAATATAATTTAAAGTATGCATGAATCTAACAACAGAGATTTAAAACAGGTGAAGTAAAAATAAACAGTGCAGAGACAAATCCAGAATATAACAGTAGACTTCAATATTCCTCTTGAATTAACAGACAGAAAGCCTAGACAAAAAAATCAGCAAGGGTATAAAAGAACTAGAGAACACTAACCTCCAACTAGATTCCAACTGACATTCATGGCACACTTTACCCAACAATTCACTTTTTCCACATCCATGAAAACATATAATATGTAGGCTTATAAAACAAAACTTGACAGAGTTTAAAGACTAGAAATCACACAAAGTATGTTCTCTGACTGTAATGACTAAATGTCAATAGAAAGATAAGAAAATCCAATGGCTGTAAATTAATTAAAACACGTCCAAAGAATCCATGGATCAAGGAGGAAAATAATGTGAAAATATGTCAAAATTTGTGGGATGTCCCTAAAGTAGTGCTTAGGGGAAAATGTATAGCATTATATACTAATGTTATAAAAGGTCTCAAATAGAAATGATAAACTATGCTAAAAAATAGAACAACGGAGCAACATAAAACCAGAGCTAGAAGAAGGAAGACATGAAATTACTAAAATTAATAACAACCAAAAAAGAAAATCAATAAAACAAAAAGTTGGCTCTTTGAAATTATTAATGTAATGGAGAAGCCACAAATTGCTAATATCAAGAATACAAAGGGACTACACTATAGAACCAGTAGATATTAAAAGGGGAATAAAGAAATACTCTGAATAATTCTATAGACAAAATTTTGAAAACCCTGAAATAAATCAATTCTTTGAAATCCAGAAACTACCAAACTCATCTAAGATGAAATTGATAATCTGGATATTCCCCTACTTAAAAATTAAATTTTAGTAATCAAACTTCAGGCCCAGATAGCATTACTTGCAAATTTTATCAAACATTTAAAGAAGAAATAACAACAAATTTAAACAACCTTTTCAAGGGAAAAGGAGTGAGAAACACTTTATAACTCCCTTCATGAAGCTAAGATTACTCTGATACCAAAAGTATATAACAGTTAAAAAGCAAAGACAAAGACAAAAACCTATAGACCAATATTCCTTACCAACATTGACACAAAAATCTCCAATAATATTAGCAATGTACAGAAATGACTAAGCACTCTTTCCAGGGAATCAAGGCTGGTTCGGTATTTAAAAATTCATTAATGAATACCACCATGTTAACAGACTAAAGAAGTAAAACCATATGATCATTTCAACTGATGAAGAAGAAAGGCATTTGAAAAAATTCAACATCTATTCATGATGAAAAATTTTGGCAACTTGGAAAAGAAGAGAACTTACTCAATTTCATAAAGGGCATCTACAATAAACCTATAGTTAACACTATACCTAAGGATGAAAGACTTAATGTTTTCCCTCAATACTGGGAAAAAAGGCAAGAATGTCCATTATTACCATTCTTGATTATCTCACTATATGTCATAAAAAGTCATATAAATTAATAAGGAAAAAATAAATGCACCTATTCACAGAGTACAAAAATGTCTACATATGAAATTCCAAAGAATCTAAAAAACATTCCTGGGGACACGAGGTGAACAAGACAAAAGAACACATGAGATGGAACCAACAGAAAAATTCAGGGAACATGAAAAACCAAAGCAGAGTAACTCCCCCAATGGACCATAAGGAAGTTACAGCAGAAAACTCCATCTATAAAGAATTAATAGATTTGACAGAAAGGGAATTTAAAATATTGATGATAAAGACAATACAAGGAATGGAAGAGAAAATGGAAAGACAGAACCAAAAGTTAGATAAGAAATATGGAGAGTACAGAAAGGATATGGAGGAGCTTAAGAAGAAAATCAAGGGATGTAAAGATGCATTACAAAGTATCAAAACCAGGTGAGACCATGGAGAAGAAAGAACATCAGAACTAAAGGATGAATTTTTTGAGTTAACCAAGGCAGTTAAAGAGGAAGAAAAGAAGAGAGATAAAGCAGAACAGGTGCTTAGAGAACTGCAAGACTCCATGAAGCGTGCAAACATATGAATAATAGGGACTCCTGAAGGGGAAGAAGATTGTTCCAAAGAAATGGAAGTCTTACTGGAGACTATCATAAATGAAAAATTCCCAAGTTTTACTAAAGACCCCAACATATTCCTTTCAGATAGATATTGAACCCTGGATCATCTGAACTCAAAAAGAGCTTCTGTAAGACACATTGTAATGAACATGTCCAGAATCATGATGACAGAAAAAATTCTTAAGGCAGTCAGGAGTAAGCACCAATTGACTTACAGTGGCAAAGCCATTAGGATGACAGAAGACTTTTCAACTGAAGCTTTCCAAGGCCAAAGAGCATAGTCATCCATCTTAAACATTCTTTTTTTTTTTTTTTTTTTTTTGTAGAGACAGAGTCTCACTTTAT
>CAUYON010125304.1:0-41682 GCA_963573935.1 Arctocebus calabarensis
CCAAACAATAATGATGTCTGAAACCAAAAAATGGCCAGGTGTTGTGGCGGGCACCTGTAGTCCCAGCTACTTGGGAGGCAGAGGCAGGAGACTCGCTTGAGCCCAGGAATTGGAGGTTGCTGTGAGCTGTGATGCCACGGCCCTCTACCCAGGGTGACAGCTTGAGGCTCAGTCTAAAAAAAAAAAAAAAAAAAAAAGAAACAACCAGGAAATTGGTGGTTTTAGGAGGTACTGCATAGTCCAAGAGCCAAGCAGGAAAGGAATAAACTAGTGATGCTTCTGAGACAAAGGCCATGTTGTACATACCTGATCCTTATGGATACTGTCTCCCCACCACCCAAGAATCAGTGATGCATAAGAAAGAGGTGAAGAACAACTGCTTACAATAATTTGTCAATATGCAGAGTAATGCAAAACTAGAGAGCTATTCCCTGTACCTGTGCTGTCCAATTCGGCAACCACTAACCAACAGAGCCACTGAGCAGGAACAATGTGGCTGGTGTGACCGAAGAATTGAATTTTAAATTTTAGTAAGTTAAAATTGAAACCCATTTCCACTTCCAGGAAGATGGAATAGATGCACTTTTTCTTATTCTTCCCACTGGGTACAAACCAAAATCTAGGACATTATATAAAAAACAAACATAAGTCACTGAAAGGTGGAGAGAAAGCAGCTAGGAACCTCAGTAGTGATGAAAAACATGGTGATGAGTTTTCTAGGTTTGCTTGTTGTCTCAAAATTCCAGACTTGGAGCTAAAGAAGTTGGCAACCTAGAAATACCAATAAGCACAAACAATTCCAGCAAATGCCTGCTTTCTTTAGCCAACGGAAAAGAAAAGAGGTGGACTCACAAGTCAGCTTTTAGGTAATTACTCTACTCCAGGCAATTATCACAGAGAAGCCAAGGCTCCACCCAACTGATGGCTGCAAAGACCTCGTGGGGAAGCTAGAATTCCACCTTGAAAGGCCACAATGTGGTCCCAATATTTCTGTCAGGACAACATCATAGAACTCCAATCAGGGATCTGGGAATTTCTTCCCATTGGCTGTTAATGCCTCTCCCAGCCTATGGGGAGCCTGGACTTTGGTATTCACCCACAGTAATGGGATGCCTTTCCCATTCCCTGCTAGGGACGTGTCAGAGGACAGCTAGCAGTTAGGACTGGACATACCGTTGCCCAGTGGCAATGAGGCCACCCGCATGGAGTGGACACAGAGAGGAGGCACTGCCACCCCTGCTTAACTGTAACAAGTGTCAGGCTGATCGAGGACTTCTACCATTCTAGGCAATAATGAGACACTATGCACACCTTCCCTGTCAAAGCAGTGTCAGTAAAAGACAATTAAAACAGAGGATCCAAAGTCTCAAAACAAAACACAAAAATGTTGAGAATCACTGATCACACTTAAGAACCATGAAGAACTCTAAATTCAGTAAAAAAAAAAGAAAAAAATGCAGACACCAACATTGAGATGACAGAGGTTAAAATTATCTTATATATATGTATACACACACACACACTTTTTTTTGAGACGGGGGTCTTGCTTTGTCGCTTGAGACTGCTGTGGTGTCACTATAGCTCTTAGCAACCTCAAACTTTGGGGTTCAAGCAATCTTTCTGCTTCAGGCTCCCAAGGAACTAGGACTATCGGTACCCCCACAACATCTGGCTAATTTTTCTGTTTTTAGTGGAGATGGAGTCTTGCTCTTGAACTCTCATGGTCAAGAAATCCTCCTGCTTCGGCCTCCAAAGGTGCTAGGATTACAGGTGTGAGGCACTGTGCTTGGGAAGAATTATCTAATATTTCAAGTCAGACATAATAAAAAAGCTTCAAAGAGAGATTACAAACACTCCTATAACAATGAAAAGTTTGAAAGCTTCAGTAAAGAAATAGAAATCTAGAACAAAGAGTACAATTTAATTTTTAGAAGTAAAAATTATAATAACTTGGATTGGCACCCATAGCATGGTGGTTATGGCGCCAGCCACATATACCAAGGTTGGCGGGTTCGAATCCAGCCCGGGTCAGCTAAACAATAATGGTAACTGCAACAACAAAAAAATAGCTAGGTGTTGTGGGGGGTGCCTGTAGTCCCAGCTACTTGGAAGGTTGAGGCAAGAGAATCACTTAAACACAAGAGTTTGAGGTTGCTGTGAGCTATGACACCAAAGCACTCTACTGAGGGTGACATAGTGAGACTCTGTCTCAAAAAAAAAAAAAAAAAAAACACTAAAGTGAAAAGCTCAGTGAGGACAGGTTCAGGTGCAGGATGAAAGGGACAGAGAAGAGAACAAGTGAATTGGAAGCCAGAACAATAGAAATTACCCACAGTGAACAATAGAGAAAAAGGGGGGAGCCAACATTCAAGAATTATAATAGGCTGGTTGGGGGGCTAATGCCTATAATCCTAGCACTCTGGGAGGCTGAGGTGGGTAGACTGCCTGAGCTCACCAAGTTCGAGATCAGCCTGAGCAAGAGTTAGACCCCATCTCTAAAAAAAATAGCTGGGCATTATGGTGGGCACCTGTAGTGCCAGGTACTTGTGAGGCTGAGGAAAGAGAATTGCTTGAGCTCAAGAGTTTCAGGTAGCTGTGAGCTATGATTCCAGAGCACTCTACCAAGGGTGACAAAGTGAGACTTGTCTCAAAAAAAAAAAAATAGTTGGGCCTTGTGGCAAGTGCCTGTAGTCCCAGTTATCTGGGAGGCTGAGGCAAGAGGATCATTTTAGCCCAAGAGTTTGAGGTTGCTGTGAGCTATAACACCACAGCATTCTACCAAAGGTTACAAAGTAAGACTCTGTCTCAAAAAAAAAAAATTATATATATATATATATAAATAAAACAAAAGATCTAGTATTTGTATTATTAAAGTCCTAGTAGGAGGCTCAATGGGCTAAGGCGCCAGCCACTTACACCTGAGCTGGTGGGTTCAAATCCAGCCCAGGCCTGCCAAACAACGATGGCTGCAACCAAAAAATGGCCGGGTGTTGTGGCAGGCGCCTGTAGTCCCAGCTACTTGGGAGGCAGAGGAAGGAGACTCACTTGAGCCCAGGAGTTGGAGGTTGCTGTGAGCTGTGATGCCACAGCACTCTATCCAGGTTGACAGCTTGAGGCTCTGTCTCAAAAATGATAATAATAATAATAATAATAATGTCCTAGAAGGAGAGTTAGAAAGGGCAGAGGGATGAATTAATGGCTGAAACCTTCCCCAAGAATTTGTCAAGAGAAATAAACCTACAGATTCAAGAAGCTGAGTGAAACAGAAACAGGATAAACACAAATCTTATACATTTCTACAAAGTGATCAAAAGACAATTCTTAATCAGCATTTTGAAAAAAAAAATCCTTGAATGTAGCAGAGAAAAACAACAATAGGTTATCTTCAGAGACCATAGAGGCCAGAAGGAAGGGGCACACATTTTTGTTGTTGTTGTTGCAGTTTGGCGGTTCGAACCCGCCACCCTCCGTGCATAGGGCTAGTGCCCTACCTACTGAGCCACAGGCACCGCCTGGGCACAAATTATTTTTTAAGAGCTGAAAGAACCGTCCACTCAAGAGTTGTTTCTTTTTTGAGATAGAGCCTCAACCTGTCTCCTGGGTAGAGTGCTGTGTCATCACAGCTCACAGCAACCTCCAACTCCTGGGCTCAAGCGATTCTCCTGCCTCTGCCTCCCAAGTAGCTGGGACTACAGCCAGCCACAACGCCCGGCTATTTTTTAGTTGCAGCGATCATTGCTGTTTGGCGGGCCCAGGCTGGGCTCCAATCTGCCAGCTCAGGTATATGTGGCTGGTGCCTTAGCCACTTGAGCCATAGGCGCCCAGCCTACTCAAGGGTTCTATAGCTGGTAAAAATACCTTTCAGGAATGGAGGAGAAATGAAGACTTCTTTTTTTTTTAAATAGTTTCATTTTGTTGCCCTCTGCAGAGTGCTGTGGTCTCTCAAGTAGCTGGGACTACAAGTGCCTGCCACAAAATCCAGCTAGTTTTTGTAGAGACAGGGTCTTGATCTTGCTCAGGCTGGTCTGGAATTCCTGGGCTCAACAAATCCACCCACCTAGGCCTCCCAGAATGCTAGAATTACAGGCGTGAACCACTGTGCCCAGCTGAAATGAAGACATTTTCTTCTTCTTCTTCTTTTTTTTTTTTTTTGAGACAGAGCCTCAAGCTGTCACCCGGATAGAGTGCTATGGCATCACAGCTCACAGCAACCTCCAACTCCTGGGCTCAAGCGAGTCTCCTGCCTCTGCCTCCCAAGTAGCTGGGACTATAGGCGCCTGCCACAATGCCTGGCCATTTTTTTGGCTGCAGCTGTCATTGTTGTTTGGCGGGCCTGGGCTGGATTCGAACCTGCTAGCTCAGGTGTACATGGCTGGCGCCTTAGCCCGTTGAGCCACAGGCGCCGAGCCTCCTCCTGAGTTTTCTAAACCATGATCCATGTTTGAAACAAAAATTGTAACATTATCTTATGAGTAAAGAAACCCCCCAAAACAATGCTGCCATTCTATGTGGTTTCCTCCCTTTAACAACAGGCTGTGTGTATTTCATACCTGAGTCCTTTATTTTTGCCTGCTAAGGTAAATATACTGTCCACTAAATTTAGGCTTCTTTTGAAAATGGACTATTATCTTGTCAAGGAAAGCTTTTCTGATGGAAACAGATATAATGAGGTTAATAATGCCAGCATAGTATTACTTACCAATTTGCACTTAATACAAAGTTGTTTTTTTTTTTTTGATACAGAGTCCCACTTTGCCACCCATGGTAGAGTATCGTGGCAACACAGCTTACAGTAACCTCTAACTCCTGGGTTTAGGCAATTTTCCTGCCTCAGTCTCCCGAGTAGCTGGGACTACAGGTGCCTGCCACAACACCCAGCTATCCCAGCTATTTTTTTGTTGCAGTTTGGCTGGGGCCAGGTTTGAACCTGCCACCCTTGGTATATGGGGCTGGCGCCCTACTCACTGAGCCACAGGTGCCACCCTAATAGCAAAGATCTTGATTATGCTAAAGTTTGTCAGTGGAAATACAATTTGAAAGTAGCTATTGAGGCTTTACATTTGGGTTATAAATCATATATGGAGGAAGTAAGAGGAATTTGATAAACTCCATTTCGAAAATCTGTAGTCTATAGAAGATGGAGAGGAAGCATACCATGATGGCTAATATTTTTGCCTTCATGATTTGCCAAGGACACATAATGCATCAGTGTGAAGAAAACTAGGAAGGAATGTAATACGCTATTTCTTCCCTCAACAGACACTCCAATCACACCCCCAAATGACCACAAATATGTTGAAGCCAGGCCCAGCTGTGCCCTTGCAATGCTCTGAGCAGAGTGTCCCTCTTCTATGGAATCTGTCAGTAACAGTAAAGGAGTCTGTTCTCAGAAATCAGTTATCTGGCCACAAGCCCGGTGAGATAGTTCCTTTTAGCTGAGTGGAAGAGATGAAGTAAGGAGTCAGAAATCTTCTGGGTTTCTCTGAGGCAAGCCTTAATCACCAATACATAAATAAAACATAAAATTAGGATCATTGCTTTTAAGGACATTCATGTGGTTATTAACCATGCACAAAGATGGCTTAGCTTTCTTTAAAAAAACATACTGTCAGGCGGTGCCTGTGGCTCAGTGAGTAGGGCGCTGGCCCCATATACCGAGGGTGGTGGGTTCAAACCCAGCCCTGGCCGAACTGCAACGAAAAAATAGCCGGGCATTGTGGCGGGCACCTGTAGTCTCAGCTACTCAGGAGGCTGAGACAAGAAAATAGCCTAAGCCCAGGAGCTGAAGGCTGCTGTGAGCCAGGAAGCCAAGGCTCTCTGCCAAGGGCGACAAAGTGAGACTCTTGTCTCTAAAAAAAAAAACCAAAAAAACACTGTTTTTTTCCGGCGGCGCCTGTGGCTCAGTCAGTAAGGCACTGGCCCCATATAACCCGGGTGGCAGGTTCAAACCCGGCCCCAGCCAAACTGCATCAAAAAAAAAAAAGCCGGGCGTTGTGGCAGGCGCCTGTAGTCCCAGCTACTCGGGAGGCTGAGGCAAGAGATTTGCCTAAGCCCAGAAGTTGGAGGTTGCTGTGAGCTGTGACCCCAAGATAGAGTGAGACTCTCTCTCTACAAAAAAAAAAATACTGTTTTTTCCTTTTTATTTTTGGTTTTTCTTTTTTGGGGGGGGATTAATGTAAGGTTACATTGTTTGCATTTGTAAGGTAAAGTCTGAGTTGTAATTGAGCCCCTTCATTCAGTCCTTCACCCTACATTGTACCTGTTAAGCAGAATCTTATCGAACCCCCTCCTCCTCTTCCCTCCTACAATTTCTTTCAAAATAAATATCTAGTAATTTTTTTAAAATTATGTAGTCAATGGGCAAAGATCAAAAAGGTTGATAACATATGATTGGCAAGCAGCACATGCTCCTATGTATTTATTTCTATTGGGAGTATATATTGGTACAGTATAAATATTTTTTTTTTTTTTGAGACAGAGTCTCAAGCTGTCACCCTGGGTAGAGTGCTGTGGCATCACAGCTCACAGCAACCTCCAATTCCTGGGCTCAAGTGAGTCTCCTTCCTCCGCCTCCCAAGTAACTGGGGCTACAGGCGCCCACCACAACGCCCAGCCATTTTCTGGTTGCAGCCGTCATTGTTGTTTGGCAGGCCCAGGCTGGATTCGAACCCACAGTTCAGGTGTACATGGCTGGCGCCTTAACCCGTTGAGCCATAGGCGCTGAGCCGGTACAGTATAAATTTAACTGTATCTTATAAGCTAAGAAGTTAGCCTGTTATTCTTTAATGGATGCTGGACCAAGACAAGAGACTCCTCCTCAGGGAAAATAACTTCATTTTTCGGCTCAGCGCCTGTAGCTCAAGTGGCTAAGGCACCAGCCACATACAACAGAGCTGGTGGGTTCGAATCCAGCCTGGGTCTGCCAAACAACAATGACAACTATAGCCAAAAAATAGCTGGGCATTGTGGCAGGTGCCTGACTCCTAGCTACTTAGGAGGCTGAGACAAGAAAATTGCTTAAGCCCAGGAGTTGTAGGTTGCTGTGAGCTGTAATGCTCACAGGTTTACAGCTTGAGGTTCTGTCTCAAAAAAATAAATAAATAAAAATAAATAACTTTATTTTTCCTAACACAGAAAATGCTGTTTGCAGCAGTTCCCAATGGGACCATGTGGAAGACCCAGACCTAAGCTTGGAGAATCAACCGCTTTTAGTTTTTTGGGTTTTTTTTTTTGAGACAGAGCCTCAAGCTGCCGCCCTGCATAGAATGCTGTGGCATCACAGCTCATAGCAACCTCGAACTCCTAGGTTCAAGCGATTCTCCTGCCTCCACTTCCCAAGTAGCTGGGATTACAGGTGCCCGCCACAACGCCTGGCTATTTTTTGTTACAGCCATCATTGTTTGGCGGGCCTAGGCTGGATTCGAACCCGCCAGCTCAGATGTATGTGGCAGGCACATTAGCTGCCTGAGACACAGGCGCTGAGCCAGAATCAACCTCTTTTAAAGCAAATAGTAAGCAAATGTGCTTAGACCTGAAGAGAGATACTACCTTAGCTCCTTCAAGTTGATCAATGCCAACCCAACCCTGAGAAACAGCTCAGTCAAGCCTTGCATTCTTGATGGACCTAGAAAATGCGTAGGAGGGAGCCATGGAGGAATTACATACAACATATATGCAGGGCAATTTGGCAATAAAAATTGCAAATTCACTTACCTTATGACCTAGGAATTCTACCTCAAGGAATCTGTCAACATAATTACTTTCACATGTATGAAATGATGGCTATTTAAGAGGATATTCTTTTTTTTTTTTTTTTTTGAGACAGAGCCTCAAGCTGTCACCCTGGGTAGAGTGCTGTGGCATCACAGATCACAGCAACCACCAATTCCTGGGCTCAAGCGAGTCTCTTGCCTCTGCCTCCCAAGTAGCTGGGACTACAGGCGCCCGCCACAGCGCCTGGCCATTTTTTTGGTTGCAGCCATCATTGTTGTTTGGCGGGCCCTGGGGCTGGATTCGAACCCGCCAGCTCAGGTGTACGTGGCTGGCGCCTTAGCCCGTTGAGCCACAGGCGCCGAGCCTAAGAGGATATTCTAATAGTGTTTATAACTGAAAAAGATCACAAGATCAGAAATAAATGAATGTCCATTAACATGGGACTAGTTTGAATATAACACCTTGACAATGAAATATTATGCAGTAAGAATCATGGGACGAGTGTGGTGTATCACTCCTGCAATCCTAGCACTCTGGGAGGCTAAGGGGGCAGGATCCCTTGAGCTTAGGAGCTCTAGCCCGAGCAAGAGCAAGACCCAGTCTCTACTAAAAGTAGAAAAATTAGCTAGGTATTGTGGTGTGTGCCTGTAGTCCCAGCTACTTGGGAGGCTGAGACAGGAGGATCCTTGGAACCTAGGAATTTGAGGTTGCTGGGGACTATGATGTCACAGCACTCTAGCCTACACAACAGAGCGAGACTCTGTCTCAAAAAAACAAAGACTGACCCAAAGAAATAAACTGGTATACTTTTGAATTTCTTAATACCATCTACCATTTAAATGAAACTAAGAGGAATTATCCCCTCAGTTTAAGTATCAGGGGATTAGCTGCTATTGAGGATTTACTTTATCCCCCTCCATATACATCTGATATTCCACTTAAACCACTTGACAACCCTAATGAGGTATATTTGTTCCTAATTTATAGAAGATAAGTTGGTCACAGAGCCACAGCCTGATTAGAAGAACACTGCATGTTCAACTGCAAGCCCATTTTCCACATCCCCCCGAGACAGAGTCCTATCTGGGGGCTACTTTCCCCCAGCCATCGTGTGACAGTGGCTCCAAGAGCAGTTCACAACGTCGGCCACATGTGAATCACAGGGAAGCACAAGGAATCTATAACAGGCGGACAAAAGCAAGAACCTACAAGTTCCAATAAGACAGGACACTACAAGATTCAGATTCAAAATTTTAATAATAAATTGTGCCAGTAGAAGCTTTTCAAAGGCAATGATATATCAATAAATAATAGTTAAGTTGAGTTCCTGAGAAAGAACCTACCACATGAAAGTATGTCAGAGCTCTGTAAATAACATGGCATTACTATAAAATAGCAAAAATACTGACAGTCACGATTACAAGCACAGCAGACTTCAGAATGTGCCATTCATACAAATGTAAACCAGTACACAGGAATTTTTTTTTTTTTAGTTTAGACACTGATAAACTTGTAAGTTGTTGCCTAGATATATACTAAATAATGGATACATTATCATTATGCTAAGAATGTCAAGGAAAAAAATATGTGGAATAATATGAAAAATATGCATCAGATTTTTTAAAAAGCAAAAAGGAATTGAAATTTTACTCAAATATAAATCACTTTAAATAGGAATCCTACTAATCTGAAATAAGGAATATTTTTTCTTTTTATCTATGTATATATGTATTCACACCTATACTTCTAAGAAAATATGTATGGCTTATTTATTTATTTTTTATTTGAATGTCACTTTGAAGAATCTTTGCTTTTTTACAAAAGTTAGAAAAATGTATTGTTTAAACCAAGTTAAGATTTGACACTTCAAAGCACACTAAAAAAAATGTAAAAAGGCATTAGAATATTACTCAATTTCATCAAGGTAACATATCAGCTATCCAAGAAAAGAGGAAAAACATTCATTAACCTTTCAGTGTGAGCAGTCTGCTGGTAAGAAGTAGTAAGGTCAGAGCTATTAAAATTCCACATACCAGCTATACCAAGGTGAAAGACCATACTGACTAGAGAAAAGGATATAAGCCTGCAATTAACTTAAATTTTTTGACATAGCTAAATTAATCCCTTTAAGTTTAGTATATGACAAAAGTTTAAATTCACCCCTCAAAGAATCCAATCATACCCAAGACATATACAAGACATATACACACACAGACATCATTTCTCAGTTACACATCTGCATTTCTTTAACACAACAAAGAGATATAATCATAGCGAAGAAGTCACCCACGCGATACATTATCAGCACTGTCTATAACACCTCATTTAAGACACTCGGTAAAAATATATTCACAGGACCTGCTGTGAATGGCAAGATACGGAAATTTTATAATAGAAAAACCCTGCTCATGCAGCACTCTGTACACACTGGACATCCGAAGTCACACCACATTACCTTGCTCACACTTCCTATTATACTATAATATGCAAAAAGCCAAAAAAAAAAAAAAAAAGCAGCTTTTAACATTGTATCACAATTTTGAAATGTGGGGGAAAAATACAAAATAAAAACCATTGTGTGAATAAAATGGTCTCCGTGACAACTAAGCAAGTGTTATCTTTTTTTATATTATTGCACAGAGATTTCTTATCACATGTTCTTCAGTTTTTATGTCTTTTCCTAAATGCGAGTAAGTGCTATGGATAAAATACACATGTAGAAAATAACAGCAGCATGATTTGTCAAAGTTAATCCCTATAATTTAGTAAGAAAAAATGGATATAAACAAAATAAGTGCTCTTTCTAAGTACTAAGTTTTTAAAATATTGTTTTAATGCAGTAAAGGTCCTCAAATGCCAATTCAAAGCAACGCTGAGTCCTTTTATAATAAAAGTGTCTTGTTTGTTTCAGGTTTTCTTGGTGAAGACCAGAATTTCAAGTGAAGTAATCAACAGACTAATTGAAAATTAAACAGCCCACAGCTTCCACAGGAGCCTCAGGACCAGCCAGGGAACCTAACCCTGGTGGAAGTGAGTGGTGGGGCTGCCCAGTCCCACCAGCTACACGTATACTGGCTGGCAGCCTTCAGTCTGATCTACCAGGTTGGGGTTTTCTACATCTGAGTTCTCAGACTGTGAAGATTCTGCTCCTGAAGGCTTTGGGCATCTAAAGGGGTAGCCATTGTCGTCAAAGAACCTTCGGAAAGTGAATTCATAGAATGCGTGCTCAGGGTGTTTGTTATTGGGGGAGGTGAGTGTGTCCCAGGCCTTGGCACTACCTTCGCTAGTGTCGTTCCAGGGGCTTTCTTCATCTACGGGGTCAAAGTTTGAGGTGTCCATGGGGTGGGTGATGGTGGGAACATAGGGGGCTGGCTGTTTCCGGATATCACTGGAGAAGTCGATGGCACTGAAGAACGGGTGGGCCTTCAGGTCGTTGGCCCCGTCCCTCCCCAGGCGGTGGTCTGCGGCACAACATAGTTTGGTGATGAGGTCCCTGGCCTCGGGGCTCAGCTTGACCTGGGCTGGAATGTGGAGGGTATTCTCCCAGTTTATCACCTGAAGAGACAACAGAACCAAAGTTGTAGTCTATCCTTGTATCTCAAGGCCAGTCTAGAGAAGCTTTGGACAGTATGTGATGATGTGACTTTTAAATACTGTTTAGCCAAAGAATTTTAAGACTCATAGTCTGTGAGTCATCCTTTAGCAAGGGATTTCTGTTTATGGCTCTCATTCAGTACTTAGTATGGGCGAGAGATGGTCAACTGGGGTTTTATAAAAGGAAGGGAGAGGGAATAAATAAATAAGTAACCTCACTGAAAAGAAAAATAAAGCTGACTGACCCCACATGGCTTTGGCCTCAAGTGCTCAACTGTATGAATCAGCCATCTGGATGTTTGTATTATGAGATGTGTTTATTATGAGGAGAAGACTGAAGAGACTTCTTTCTTCTTTACAGTGAGAATCAGGAGCAAACAAGGCCAGTGTACCTGGCTACAGGTGGGGTGCCAGGACAGGGTAAGGCACAGAAAGAGGTGGGTGTGTGGGTGGGAGAGCTGGTTTAAACCTTAGCAGCTACTTTTGTAGATCTAAGACTATAAAACTCCTAAAAGAAAACTAGAATGAAATCTTCATGACACTGGGTTTGGCAATGATTTTTTGAATATAATACCAAAAACACATACAACAAAAGTAAAAGTAAAGTGGGTTTCATAAAAACTTTAAACTATTATGAAGGACGTCATCAAGAAAGTGACCACAAATCAGTAGTCTTTGTATATGCCAATAACAGCCAAGTTGAGAAGCCAATCAAGGACAAAATTCCCTTTCACAGTAGCTACAAGAAAAAAGGAAAATACCTAGGAATATACGTAACAAAAGAAGTGAAGGACCTCTGTAAAGAAAATTATGAAACCCTGGCTCGGCACTTGTAGCCCAGTGAGTAGAGCGCTGGTCACATACATCAAAGCTAGCGGGTTGGAGCCTGGCCCGGGCCTGCTAAACAATGACAACTGCAACCAAAAATTAGCCAGCCATTGTGGTGGGCGCCTGTTGTCCCAGCTATTCGGGAGGCTGAGGCAAGAGAATCACTTAAGCCCAAGAGTTTGAGGTTGCTGTGAGCTGTGATGGCATAGCACTCTACCTAGAGTAATATAGTGAGACTCTGTCTCAAAAACAAAAAAAAAACAAACAAAAAAAGAGAAAATTATGAAACCCTAAGAAAACAAGTAGTGGAAGATATTAACAAATGGAAGAACATACCATGCACATGGCTGAGAAGAATCAATATTGCTAAAATGTCTATACTTCCCAAAGCAATCCATAGGTAATAAAAACAAAGCCAGGGGCATCACCATACCAGACTTTAGGCTATACTATAAGGCCACAGTGATCAAAACAGCATGGTATTGGCACAAAAACAGAGACACAGACATTTGGAACTGAAGGAAAGCATGAGATGAAATTAACCTCTTACAGCCACCTGATAAACCAAACAAGAACATACATTGGGGAAAAGAATTCCTATTCAATAAATGGTGCGGGGCTCAGCACCTGTAGCACAGTGGTTATGGTGGCAGCCACATACACCAAGGGTGGCGGGTTTGAACCCAGCCCACGCCAGCTAAAACAACAATGACAACTGCAACCAAAAAAATAGCCAGGTGTGGCTCGGCGCCTGTGGCTCAACAGGCTAAGGCACCAGCTACATACACCTGACCTGGCTGGTTCAAATCCAGCCAGGCCCGCCAAACAACAATGACGGCTGCAACCAAAAAATGGCCGGGCGTTGTGGCGGGCGCCTGTAGTCCCAGCTACTTGGGAGACAGATGCAAGAGACTCGCTTGAGACCAGGAATTGGTGGTTGCTTTGAGCTGTGATGCCACAGCACTCTATCCATGGTGAAAGGTGGAAGCTCTATCTCAAAAAAAAAAAAAAAAAAAAAAATAGCCAGGTGTTGTGGCAGTCACCTATAGTTTCAGCTAAATAGAAGGCTGAGGCAAGAGGAATCATTTAAGCCCAAGAGTTTGAGGTTGCTGTGAGCTGTGATGCCACAGCACTCTACCCAGGGCGACACAGTGAGACTTTGTCTCAAAAAAAAAAAAGGTGCTGGGAGAACTGAATAACCACATGTAAAAGACTAAAACTGAACCCACACTTTTCACCACTTACAAAAATTTATTCAAGATAGTTAAAAGACTTAACGTCTTTTAGATTTAAAGCTAAGGCATGAAACAATAAAAATTCTCAAAGAAAGTATGGGGGAAACACTTGAAGATATTGGCCTGGGAAAAGACTTTATGAAGATGACTTCCATAGCAATTATAACAACAACAAAAACAAACAAATAGGACTTAATTAAACTGAAAAGCTTCTGTACAGCTAAGGAGACAATAACCAAAGCAAACAACCTTCAGAATGGAAAAAATATTTGCATGTTATGAATTGGACAAAAGCTTGATAACTAAGATATCTACAGAGAACTCAAATTAATCAACAAAAAAAAGACCCAACAATCCCAGATATCACTGGGCAAGAGACATGAATAGAACCTGTCGCTAAAGAAGACAGGCAAATGGCTAACAAACAGATGAAAAAATGCTCATTGTCCCTAATCATAAGAGAAATGCAAATTAAAACCACCTTGAGATATCACCTAACTCCAGTGAGAATGACCCACACTACAAAGTATCAAACCTGCAGATGCTGGTGTGGATGTGGATAGAAGGGAACACTTTTATACCACTGGTGGGACTGCAAACCAATAAAACTTTTTTGGAAGAAGTATGGAGAATCCTCAAAAAACTCAAATTAGACCTCCAATTTGATTCTGCAATCCCATTACTGGGCATCTACCCAAAAGAAAAAAAGTAATTTTATCGTAAGGACATTTGCATTAGACTTTATTTATTTATTTATTTTTTTGAGATGGAGTCTCAAAAAAATGTTGCCCTCATATGGTGTCATAGCTCACAGCAAACTCAAACTCTTGGGCTAAAGCAATATTCTTGCCTCAACCTCCCAAGTAGCTGGGACTACAAGCACCCACCACAATGACTGGCTTCAATTTTTTATTGTAGTTGTCATTGTTTTTAGCAGGCCTTGGCCAGGTTTGAACCTGTCAGCCCTGGTGTATGTGGCTGGTGCCCTAGCCACTTAGCTATGGGTACCGAGCCTACCCTTGACTATTTATAGCAGCTCAATTTATAATTGCCAAAATATGGAAACAACCTAAATACCCACCAACCCAGGAATGGATCAACAAGCTGTGGTATATACAATGGAATATTATTCAGCCATTAAAAAAGATGGAGACTTTACATCTTTTGTATTAACCTGGATGGAAGTGGAACACATTCTTTTTAATAAAGCATCACAAGAATGGAGAAGCAATAGGGCCAGGTGAGATGGCTCACACCTGTAATCCTAGCACTCTGAGAGGCTGAGGCAGGTAGTTTGCTTCAGCTCAGGAGTTTGAGACCAGCCTGAGCAAGAGTAACACCCTGTCTCTAACAAATAGCTGGATGTTGTGGTGGTCACCTGTAGTCCAACGTACTCAGGAGGCTGAGGCAAGATAATGGCTTGAACCAAAGAGTTTGAGGTTGTTGTAAGCTAAGACACCATAGCACTCTATCCAGGGAGACCAAGAGACTCTCAAAAAAAAAAAAAAAGAAAAGAAAAGAAAGAAAGAAAGAAAATGGCGGGCGGTGCCTGTGGCTCAAAGGAGTGGGGTGCTGGCCCTGTGTACCAGAGGTGGTGGGTTTAGGACCAGCCCCGACCAAAAACTGTAAAAACAAACAAACAAAAAATGGCTAATAAGCACATGAAAAGATGTTCACCATCATTTAGTCATCAGGGAAATGCAAATCAAAACCACAATGAGACACTACCTCATATCTACTAGCATGGTTACTATATATTAAAAAAAAGGAAAGTAAGTATTGGCAAGGACATGGAAAAATTCTTGGAATCCTTGTGCACCCTTTAGTGGGAATGTAAAATGGTACAATCACTGTGGCAAATAGTTTGGCTGTTTTAGCAGTTCCTCAAAACGCTGAACAAGAATGATTCGTATAATCTAGCAATCCCACTTTTGGGAAATATATTCAAAAGAATTGAAAGCAGAGACTCTAACAGATACATACACACTCATATTCACAGCAGCATTATCACAACAGCCAAGAGGTAGATGTCCATCCATGAATGAAAACAACAAAATGTGGAATATACACACAATGGACCACTGCCTATTCAGCATGAAAAAGGAAGAGGGGGGAGTCTGTGGCTCATTGAGTAAGGCGCCGGCCCCATGTACTGAAGGTGGCAGGTTCAAACCAGGCCTCGGCCAAACTGCAAAACAGAAAAATAGCCACGCATTGTGGCAGGCGCCGGTAGTCCCAGCTACTCAGGAGGCTGAGGCAAGAGAATCACCTAAGCCCAGGAGTTGGAGGTTGCTGTGAGCTGTGTGACGCAAGGGCACTCTACCGAGGGTGATAAAGTGAAACTTTGTCTCTACGAAAAAAAAAAAGAAAGAAAAGAAAAAAGAAAAGGAAGGACATTCTAATACATGCTATAACAAGGATGAACCTTCAAGAGTTTATGTTAAGTAAATAAGGTGGTTACAAAAAGATGAATACTGAATGATTCCACTTATATGAGGTACCAAGAGCAGTCAGATTCACAGAGAGTAGAATGGGTTAGCAGGGGCTGGGGGCAGGAAGAATAGGGAGCTAGTTATTACTTAATGGGGATAGAGTTTCTGTCTGAGAAGATGAAAACATTTAGGACACAGAGTATAGTGATAGTTGCACAGTACTGTCAATGTACTTAATGCCACAGAATAAGATATGTAAAATGGTTAAAATAGTCAATTTTATATATTTTATATATATATATATATATATATATATATATATATATATTTTTTTTTTTTTTTTTTTTTGGCGGGGGGTAGGTTTTAACAATCCACCACCCCCATATGGGACCAGTGCCCTACTCCTTTGAGCCACAGGCGCTGCCCTAGATTTTGTTTTGTATTGTTGAGGATTCATTGAGGGTACATTATATATATTTTATTAATATAAAAAAATCTAATTTATCATCATGCAGCCAAATTATTATTTAAGTAATTCAGTTAGTATGCAAATAACACTAAATTCCAATTTTCCCAGAGTGAAATGAAGCCTTAAGTTAGAGTTTTTATAATTAGAGAGTTATTAATTTTGCCTCTAATATGGACTTCAGGACATCTAAAGACTTTCTTTTCTTTTTTTTGAGACAGTCTCACTATATCACCCTGGGTAGAGTACTGTGGCATCACAGCTCACAGCAACTTCCAACTCTTGGGCTTAAGTGATTCTCTTGCCACAGCCTCCCAAGTAGCTGGGACTACAGACACCCACCAAAATGCCTAGCTTTTTTTGCACTGTCATTGTTGTTTAGCTGGCCTGGGCCAGGTTCAAACCCGCCACCTTTGGTGTATGTGGCTGGTGCCGTAACAAGTGTACTACAGGTGCCAAGCCCATAAAGATTTTCTAGAATTGTGTCGGTTGCAAAGTCCACTGAAGATTTCAGATTCTCAATTCAATCCTTAAGTAATTATTTATTTCAAAACAAAGTGGCTATCCTAAAATGAATTATTAAGTATTAAACTAATTGATAGAGTACTTAATTAATTCAAATGAATATTAGGAATATGCACAACTAGCCCAACCACATAACTGATAATTTGCAAACAATAATAGTAATAAACGTGGAAACAACCTGAAACAAATGAATGCATTTCTTTTTTTTTTCTTGAGACAGAGTCTCACTATGTTGCCCTGGGTAGAATGCGGTGGCGTCACAGCTCACAGTAACCTCAAACTCTTTGGGCTTAAGCGATTTTCTTGTCTCAGCCCACCAAGTAGCTGGGACTACATGTGCTTGCCACAATGCCAGGCTTTTTGTTGCAGTTGTCATTATTGTTTTAGCAGGCCCAGGCCAGGCTCGAACCCACCACCTCAGTGTATGTGGCTGGCACCCTACCCACTGAGATACAGGCATCGAGCCATGAATGCATTTTAGATGCACAGATCACCCTTGAGCAACATGGTTTGAACTCTGTGAGTCTGCTTAGGAGATATGTTGAGATTTTCTTCTGCCTCTGCTACCCCTAAGACCAACCTTTCCTCTTCTCAGCCTACTCAAGGTGCATATGATAAGGATGAAGGCCTTTATAATGATCCACTTCTGCTTCCCAAATAGTAAATAAATATAGTTTTCCATCCTTATGATTTTCTTAGTAACCATTTATTTTTTCTAGCTTACTTTATTCTAAGAATAGAGTATATAAATGCTGTATAACATACAAAATGTGTGTTAGTTAACTGTATCGGTTATCAGGAAGGCTCTGGTCAACAGTAGGCTATTAGTAGTTATACTATGTAATTTGGGGGAGTCAAAAACTATATGCTGACTTGGTGCCTGTGGCTCAAGCGGCTAAGGCATGAGCCACATACACCTGAGCTTGCAGGTTCAAATCCAGCCTGGGACCGCCAAACAACAATGATGGCTGCAACCAAAAAATAGCCGGGCACTGTGGCAGGGGTCTGTAGTCCCAGCTACTTGGGAAGCGGAGGCAGAAGAACTGCTTGAGCCCAGGAATTGGAGATTGCTGTGAGCTGTGATGCCACAGCACTCTACCCAGGGCCACAGCTTGAGGATCTGTCTCAAAATAAACAAAACAAAACAAACAACAACTATATACAGATTTTCAAGCATGTGGGGGTAGTGCTCCTAACCACCACATCATTCTAGAGTCAACTGTAGCTTGTAAAGTTTCGTTTGCTCTCTGTAGGGCAGGCACAGGTTGTGGGTAGGGTAGGTCTGCAGCATGCCTTTACTGCTTCTTACCAGTTGTAGTTCTTCCCTGGAAAGAACCAGATGGCAGATGGCTGATGGTTTAAGTAAAATTTTAGATACACATATATCAAAACTCAGGTTCAACTCTGTGACTTTTCTTATCAAAATAAAAGATTAAAAAAAAATATTTTTAAATGATACTATTACTTAAAAATAATCTATTATATATTCCTACCTACTCAGACTAAGAGGTCTTTTTTTTTTGATAAAGTGACTCTGTCTCACTTTATCACCCTCGGTAGAGTGCCGTGGCGTCACACAGCTCACAGCAACCTCCAACTCCTGGGCTTAGGTGATTCTCCTGCCTCAGCCTCCTGAGTAGCTGGGGCTACAGGCGCCCGCCACAACGCCCGGCTAGTTTTCTGTTTTGCAGTTTGGCCGAGGCTGGGTTCGAACCCGCCACCCTCAGTATATGGGGCCGGCTCCCTACTTGATGCTGCCCTAAGAGGGCAGGTGCTACCCTAAGAGGTCAAACTTTGACCAAAGATTCGTGGGTACATGAGAAAAGGGGATGTTTTTGCAACAAGCAGATGTGTGCCTCCTCCCTGTTACCTTCAGCTGGGTTTCTGTTGGAGTAGGTGCCAAAAATGGTGGCTGCCCCACCAGCATCTCGAAGAGAATCACTCCAACACTCCACCAATCACAGAGCTGAGTGTATCCTGAAAGACAAAGTTCATTCACTCAATCCCAACACAGGCACAAATTCTCCTCAGGTGTGGATTTTATATAAGTCCTAAACATTATTGCTCAATGGAAAAGGAAATTGAAGGAGCACTGTGCTGTACGGAAGACAGACCAACCTCCTTGCACAGGTGGCTCAGAGAAGCAGGCCGGAAAAGGCCACACCAGGGTGCTGACAGTCACTGAGGGGTGATGAAGGAAGGGGCACTTTTGTTTTCATGTTTTTAATCATTAGTCTGTGATAAACACAGGATGCATCTGTAATAGTAAGACTCTTTAATTTAAAAAGATTACTACTCACAACTAAACTACTTACTAATCAAAATTTCAAGGTTTTCTTTTCTTTTTTAAAATGGGGTCTCACCCCATGGTCCAGACTGAACTGCAGCAGAGCAGTGTGATCACAAATCACTGTAGCCTTGAACTCCTGGGCTTAAGCAATCCTCCTTTCATAGCCTCTTAAGTAGCCACCATGCCTGGCCAGACTTTTAAGTTCTTACAGAGTTTAACAAAAGAAACTATTCTGAAGGCCACAGGACCTCTACTCAGTCTACCTACACCACACACTTCCCAACTCTTAGCTTTAATCCTCCTTGCCCAGGCTTCTAGCTGAATCGTATCATGTCTACCACCACTACACCTGGCCGGACGTTTAAATTCTTAAAGATCACATAAAAGAACATAAATCAAAATTAGAAGGACCAAAAAATATACAGTGCTGCAACCTATGAATAGTCAGATAAGGGTGGTCTAGAGAGCTGCCTGGGGAGGCTTCTTCGTTTCAGAAGGAGTTGAAGAGTATGGCGATAAGGAGGAGGAAAAGGGAAGCCCTCTGGCAAGGGACAACTGGACAAGTCACTGCAAACCAAGGTATGCTCCTTGTCTGAGACCCTAGTGGAGTCAGCCTTCCTCACAGACTCCTGGCTGTGCCTGGTCAGGGCTGGCCTTGGGGTCTCTGGAGCGGGCACCTTTCTCTTTTTCCCACTTTTCCTTTAGGGCTCCATATCCTAGTCAAGCCAAACTCATCATCTTGATGCCATCTAATGCTTGCTGGCAGACGTGTCAGACTGGCTACTGCAGGCCCCTCTGCTTGCCGTAGGCCCCACCTCTCCCTGTCCTACTTCAGTACTGCAGGCTGCACAATAGGCCCGACCACTGGCTCCTCTGAAATGCCACCCATGGTACATACTGTCAAAGTCACTACTGCTGTATACATGATGCTGAGTGGTTAGGTCACTTGCCTTGGATTACCACAGCAAACAAAGAAAATCTAGGCTTATGGTGGTTAGCAAGGGTACCCATCCCTATTTTAGGAGCTGGTTATCTATTACAGAGTCAGGTCAGCAGCCCACAGGTCATTACAGACCAGGCAGGATTGCCGGAGGATCCCTCCTGTACTGAACCAGACATCCTATTTAACAGAATGGAGTATCCATCCAGGAGACAAATTTTACTGAGCACTAGTAATTTTATACCTACTACTGTTAGCTAAATTTACCTTCCAGGCACTTCTGGTCTGGCAGGGAGAAATGGACGAAAACATTTGTATACTGTCATTCTCAGTACCCAGAAGGACATGTCCAACTCCGCAAGGAAGCCTGGGCAGAGAAGCTAGAGCCTGTTAGAGTGTGGTTCAGGCAGACTGAATAGAGGTTCTATGGCCCTCCCAGTGGTACCCATCAGCCAAGTGTGTGAAAACCGGTCATAGTGTCATTCCTCAGGTCCTAGGCAGTGGACGCTGGCCTAGTAGGGTGTGTCTTCCATCACCCTGAAAGCTAAGGCACTTCCTGAAGCAGAAGTGACAAATGCTAGAGGCCTGTTTGTTAAGGAAGTATTTAGCTTTCAGGCTTCCATGAGGACAAAATTATGATAGGAGTATCTGAAAACTTAGAAAGCTAAAGATGGGGAGACTCTGCAAGGTCATCTGGCTCCACGGGTCTGAAGGTAACAACTGCCAGTGCTAAGGCAAGCATCCCCTGTGCACACCTTTGCGGAGGAGCACTTCGGGCGCGATGTAGTTTGGAGTCCCCACTAGGGAATGTGCTAGGCACCTCTGGTGCTGCTTCCGTGCTCTCTGCTCCAGGGTCTTCAATCTGTCTCCACACCGACAGTTAGATGCATCATCCCAGAGGTCATTGGGTTCCATACTGTCTTGTCTGATGTGGTTCCCTTTTCCCAGGAATTGGGGGTGGTGAAGGAAGAGAACAAAATATAAAGTGAATTTTCACTGTCCTAAAATGCAACAAATCCATAGCGTAGAACAGACAGGTAAATAATTCAAATCAGCTCCTGACACATTAAGATGATGACAAAGCATCATCTGCTCCAAAGGGACAACCTGGCTTTGAGACACAGTTGCAAGGTCAACACAAGCACCAAGGCAGAAATAAGAGCCGAGGTAATCAGAGGAACTGTACGCCATGCTGAGCTGGCAATGAGGCACTATGAATAAGAAGGGTTGGGGGACCTATGGGGACATCATTCTTCGTATTTGTGCCAACATTAACAGGTTAGCATTAGTCTATCAAAGCATGTATTAATGACCAGCTGTCCTGATTTTTCCAAGTAACAGTCTATAGGAAATGGAGTTAAACCATACAACAGATAGATTCAAGGTAGCTATCACAAGACAGCTTAGGAGGTTGTGTGTCTTTTATTTTCTAATCCCCGCAGCCTATTATCCTAAAAATATAGAAAAACTTAGGAGCCACCAGGATGGGGAATCATTGCCTCTGGTGGTTCCTGGCACCTAGATGTGGACAGTGAATGTAGAGGCCCAGATAGTACCTTTCTGGTAGTATCTGGAATTGTGAGTCCACCTGAACCCAGTACAAAGGCCAAAATCTGTGAGTTTAATGTGACCATCCAGATCGATCAAAATGTTGTCAGGTTTGATGTCTCGGTGGATGAAGCCCATCTTGTGGACACTCTCGATGGCCAAAGTCAGCTCTGCGATGTAGAACCGGGCGAGGTGCTCAGGGAAGACCTCCATCCGGATCAGCAGGCTCATCATGTCTCCCCCAGGGATGTAGTCCATCACAAAGTACAGGCTGTCTTTGTCTTGGAAGGAGTAGTAGAGTTTGACAACCCACTCATTGTCTGCTTCGGCCAAGATGTCCCTCTCAGCTTTGACATGGGCCACCTGATTCCGGTTCAAGACATCCTTTTTCCTCAGAGTTTTCATAGCATACAGAGCATGAGTGTCGACCTTACAAGCAAGGCACACTTCTCCAAAGGCACCAATACCCAGGGTTTTGATTTTTACAAACATAGACTTATCCATCTTGGCCCTCTTCAGCCTGTTATAATTAGACTCCTTCTGGTAGAGAATCTTCCTCATCTGTTCCTGCTCAGCTTCACAGAGTCCAGCCTGTGCAGAAACAAAGTTAGAAGAAAGACACATGTTAAAGGGACCCCATGATAGCAAATTACTGGGATGGGGAATGCCCTGGAACTGAGAGGGCCCTCCTTATAGAAAGAAGTATATGGAAGGATGGGTTTAATATACAAGATAACAATTGGTTTTATTCTTTATATTCATATACAGACACAAATCTGGAATCCAAAGGTAAAACAAAATATATAATTCTTTCCCCTAGGTGACTTTGGGCTTTAAAAATGAAGGGAAATCTCGATTAATAAATATTTATGTGAAAGGAAACCACAATATTCCTGCATCTCTAAGAGCAATCTAGTATTTCAATAGCTCAGGGAAAACAAGAAAGAAGTTAATGATCAACATATTTTAAAAAAGCATTTCTAGAGGGAAGGAGCGAGGTGGATGGGGTCTTGGTGTGTGTCACACCTTTTGGGGGCAAAACATGATTGTAAGAGGGACTTTACCTAACAAATGCAATCAGTGTCACCTGGTTTCTTGTACCCTCAATGAATCCCCAACAATAAAAAAAAAAGAAAAGAAATTGTCAAAGGAACAAAACCATCTCTTTATAAGAAAGCACTTTAAAGAGGATTTGTGTGAATAAAATTTCTTTTTGATTAAAAAAAAAAAAAGCATTTCTATTTACCAATAATGAACTGGTTGAAAAAGAGGACATTGCTTTTCTTTTTTTTTTTTTTTTTGAGACAGAGTCTCACTTTGTCAACCTGGGTAGAGTGCCCTGGTGTCATGGCTCACGGCAACCCCCAACTCCAAGGCTTGAGTGATCCTCTTGCCTCAGCCTCCCAAGTAGCTGGGAATATAGGCACCTACCATGATGCCCGGCTATTTCACATTAACCCAAGCATTTAAGGATGCTGTAAGCTATGATGCCATAGCTTTCTATCCAGGACAACAGAGTGAGTGTCTTAAAAATAAAAAAAAACAGAGTTGGTGATGATGTGGAGAAAAGGGAATTATTATACATTGCTGGTTGGGAATATAAATGAGTAAATTATGAAGATTTCTTAGAAAACCAAAAATATAACTACTACATGATCCAGCAATCCCACTAGTGGATATTTACCCAAAAGCAACCTATAGTTATTAAACCTCCCTGGCAACTTATATTATGGTGATTTAAAAAAAAGAGTAAAAGGAAGAAGATATGATATACCTACTTAGATGTATCAAAGAGATACCTGCAACCTGTGTTTTTTGCAACACTATTCACAATAGGAAAGATGTGGGATCAACCTAAGTGTCCAGGAACAGTAAATGCATAAAGAAATGGTGGTACACAGACACAAAGGAATATTATTTAGCCAGGAAAAAATGAAATTATTTGTAGCAACATGGAACTGGAAGACATTATGTTAAGTGAAATAAGCCAAGCATAGAAAGTTATACATAGCATGTTCTCACTCATGTGGGAGCTAAAAGAACTGATCTCATGGAGATAGAGAACTGGAATAATAGAATGGTAAGTACCAGAGGTGAGGAAGGGGATGTGAGTTAGGGAGGGGTGGGAGTTCACAGGTTGGCTAATGAGCACAAACACACAGACAAAAGAAGTAAGAATTAATGCTGAATAGCAAAGTAAAGAAGCTATGGCTAACTATATTTTATATGACGTATTTCAAAATAGCCAGAAAAGGCTAAGCATAGTGGCTCATGCCTGTAATCCCAGTACTCTAGGAGGCCAATGCAGGAGGATTGCTTGAAGCCAGGAGCATGAGTATGGTGGTACACGCCTGTGGTCCCAGCTGCTTTGGAGCATGAGACAGGAGTCTCATTTGAGCCCCAGAGTTTGAGGTTGCAGTACCTGTGGTTATGCCACTGTAGACAAACAGAGTCACCTGCACAAAAGAGCAATACAGCTTGAGGCTCTGTCTCAGAAAAAAAAAAAAAAATCAATTTGCTAATTTAACCTGTTAGCTACATTATACTTAGCTATCATGTGGTTCTTCTGAAGGACAGGGGGAAGGAGGTAAGGGAAAGGGAGAATAAAGAAGGTCACTACATTTGTAACTTCTCTTAAGTTGTTGTTGGTCCCAGAATCAGACTATCACCTGGAAGGTGTACAAAGTTAGAAGAGAAAACGGATTCTGCTGTGGTTCAAATTACTAATTGAAGGAAGAGCTGGGGGCAAATTGTAACAGTGAAGTGAGCAATTTACTTTGGCCATTTCTTGTTCCAGCTGCAACCTCCGGTTGACCTTCTGCTGGTAGGTTTTTATGACGTTTTCCACATGCTGCTCCATGAAGAACTTAAAGGCATAGGGCGAGTAGCTCTTAATGCGGGATTCTCTCTTCTCTTCGTCTTTGCTGTTTTTGCGCACAGGAACAGGAGAGGTCTGGATCTGCTTTTTATCCTTCCCACCTTTGTCCCCCTTGGTGCTCTTGTGGCTTTTGTCACTCTTGTCGCCAGGCTCTGCCGCCCGGCCCCCACGAAGGCCGTGCTCCACACCCACACACAGGCTGTCCAGGTCATACTGCTCTGACTTGCTGCGCAGCAGCAGGTGCTTTGGGTAGGGCGGAGGGGGGCACCTGCGGTCCGGACTGCCGTAGTCCACGTCCACAGGGTAGGTGCCCGTACTGCCCAGGGCCAGAGGGTGTTCGTCCTTGGAGTCCAGGGCCTCTGAGGCCGGGGCAGGTACCCAGGCAGGGTGTGAGGGCCCCACAGCCGTCTGTGGCTCAGGCCTGAGCACACGCACGCTCTTCACGGGGTGCAGGATGTGTGCGGCTGTGACTGCTGTGACAGTGTTAGGGGCTGGCAGGGAGGGCTCAGCTTTGCTGGGTGGGCCGGCCCGCGGCTGGTGGCTATTGAAAGAGTTGGTTCTGCTGGGCACTGGGCCATCGGAGCGGAAGGCTACATGCTGTCGCGGCGGCACCTCCAGGCCTGGCTTCTGCAGGGAGTCGCGGCGGGCCAGGGTAGCAGACGGCCACTGCTGGACTGGAGTGCTGCCCAGCTCATACAGGTCTGAATTGAGGCTGTTCCGGGAGGGGGCAAGCAGGCTCTGCGGGGGGCTGTCCCCAGAGAACACTGGGCGGGAGCCCATCGCGTGCAGCTGGTGGGCGGCAGGGCCTGCCTGCTTGTGGTGCGGATGTGGAACGTAGACAGGGGCCGGAAAAGCAAGGCCGGTGCTCGCCGGGCCCTGGCCCTTGGTGGGCAGGCTGGCGTAGGCCCCGGGCTCGGATGGCGCTTGACTCTGGAAGGAGGGGCTGCGCTGCAGGCCATAGGCCAGAGGCTCTGCGGGCACTAGCAGGTGAGGCCGGCCGTAGTGCGCCTGCAGCTGGAAGTGCGCTGCCTCCACGCCGGCGCCATAGCCCTTGGGCTGGAGCTGGTGACGGGGCACACCGTGAGGACTGGCTCCAGAGAACAGGAAATCCATGTATTGCCGTGGTATTTCCTCCAAGGCTGTGGGGCCGTCCGGGCTGAAGCCGGGCCCCTCGTAGGCTGCACCACTCAGCTGGTGGTAGGATGCAAAGGAATCACGGGTTCCTTCAAAGCTGGGCCTCTGTGTCACAGGGGCTGGCACCAGGCCCTTTCCTGCACAGGAAAGAACAAGAAGATGGCATCAAAGGGGAGATAATCAGTCTTCTAATACTACCCTGGGGCTGAGTGGCTGTGCAAGGTCTTTAACAAGGGAGGGTCCTGACGGGCTGACCTCTGCCTAGAGCAGTGTCAGTAGGCTACCCTTTGCCCTGCTGGCAGGGACCAACCACCACAATGTGGCAAGCGAGGGAGTATGGGAGACCAAGGGGCACAGGGGAGGGTCAAGGGCAATAAAGAAAAGACAGTGCACCACACCTTCTGGGGTGCCTTCCCAATAACCCGGAGGACACAGCGCCTGGGTCCACTCTCCTGTCTAGCTAGGAACCATCTGGACAGCCAGCTTTGCTTTCTCCACATCTGGCTGGCTGAGTTTACTAGGACATGATTCCCAAAGTCTGCTTCTCCCTAACACAAAGGGGGGAATTGTATACATTTTTGTACAGCAGCTGGTCCACTTTTCTTTCACCTATTTTCTGAATTAAAGATTTTCTGGGATTTATGTCTTTCTTAAAACAAAACAATGTAAGTCCCGGGTGGCCCCTATGGCTCAAAGGAGTAGAGTGCCGGCACCATATGCCAGAGGTGGTGGGTTCAAACCCAGCCTCGGCCAAAAACTACAAAAAAAATTACACAAGCTTTGGCTTGGCACCTGTGGCTCAAGGGGCTAAGGCACCAGCCACATACACCTGAGCTGGCAGGTTGGAATCCAGCCCAGCCCCGCCAAACAACAATGACGGCTGCAACCAAAAATTAGCCGGGCATTGTGGCAGGTGCTGTAGTCCCAGCTACTTGGGAGGCGGAAGCAGGAGAATAACTTGAGCCCAGGAGTTGGAGGTTGCTGTGAGCTGGGATGTCACAGCACACTACCCAGGGCGATAGCTTGAGGTTCTGTCTCAAAAAAAAAAAAAAAACAAGGCTCCGCGCCTGTGGCTCAACCGGCTAAAGCGCCAGCCACATACACCTGCGCTGGCGGGTTCAAATACAGCCCGGGCCCGCCAAACAACAATGACAGCTGCAACCAAAAAATGGCCGGGCATTGTGGCGGGCGCCTGTAGTCCCAGCTACTTGGGAGGCAGAGGCAGGAGACTCACTTGAGCCCAGGAATTAGAGGTTGCTGTGAGCTGTGATGCCACAGCACTCTATCCAGGGTGACAGCTTGAGGCTCTGTCTCAAAAACAAAAACAAAAAACAACATAAGTCATAAGTCCCATCTAGTTGGGAGGCTGAGGCAAAAGAATCGCTTAAGCCCAAGTGTTTGAGATTGCTGTGAGCTGTGATACCATTGCATTCTACAGAGGGCAACATAGTGAGACTCTGTCTCCAACAAACAAACAAACACACAAACAAAGAAACAAAATATACACAACAATAAAAACCACATAAAACCTCTCAACAAATACCCTGATTGATTTCGGCTGCTCCTTCCTTAATCCTGACTTTTCCATTTTGAAAATCTAAAATAGATGCCGGGTAGGGCAGACGAAAGTTCCTTTCATGTCCTCCACTTGGCTCTGCTTGACTTGGCAGAGGATGCTGCAGAGTCACAGGGCTGTGTCTTGCCCATGCAGAGACTCCCTCCCTCTGGAATCTCTGGCAGAGAGAACACCCTGACAGCCCTCACAGCCAGCAGAAGTCACAGCCAAACAGCTGCTTAGTTTTGCCCGGGCTAAGAAGTGCACCAGTGAACATACCACATCAAAGGCAAATGCAGAAAGAAATCCACGCAGAACATGGGCTTGTGTTTTCCTTTGGAGCCATGTTCTAAGACAGACTCCAGAACCCTAAGAATCATGATATGGATGGCCAAGAAGTTCCTTTTCTCAAGAAGAAACTAGAAGTGTATGTCTTCTTAACAATGCAGATGCAACTTACTAAGCCTGTGAGATTTTCTTATTCACCACATGAAGTGGGTTTTATCCAAGGCAGACCACAAAATGAGGAAAAGGCCTTTTGCTAATCGTTATGAATCATTTATTTCACCCCAGAGACCTCAGATGCCAAAAAAGTGGCCCATCTGCTCCATTCTCAGAAAGGAATATTCCCCAACAGCCAACAATGGAGGGCCCGGGCACTGGGCCACTGCTCTCAGAAGCTATGATGTAAGAAAACGTATGCTTTAAAATTGATGAAATAAACCTCCCTTTTCAATGATCTCTCCACAAGCCCAAGGGAAAACAAAAAGATCATTTTTACTCTGATTTTGCTGACTTTGCATCTTTAATAAAGCAAAACAAACACACAAAACTTCCTATGTAAGAATTACCATAGATGCCCAGGGGAGTCCCATGGTCTCCAGCCTAGGGTACCCTTCCAGAACCTAGCTCCCCCATCACCTGAGTGAGGCACTGTGTCCTGAGACTGTTTATGGAGAAAGCCCGCTGGACCTCTCTGCTTACACACAGTTTTGTGTTCTTCACCCACCAAGCTGTTGGTCCAGGCTTACCTGGGGAGGTCTGCTTAATGACACGCACGATCTGCTCATTCCTCGGGTCCAGGTAGCCCATCTTACTGATGTACTCCAGGGCGGCCTCAATACTCCTGCTGCCAGTTTGCTTGAGTGCTCTGCCAGCCATCTCCTGGGAGGGAAGCACAGGAGAGGTAAGTACATGTCATTGTAAGACAAAGCCACCGGGACTTCCGTTCCCACTGTGCCCTACTGTGCTGTGACACCTTGCTAGGTCCTACAGTGAGCTACAGGTGATTTTCAGAGGTGACTGTGTGTCTTGAAGGTGCCTGCTGACATTTTGTCACAGCAAAGACTAGCCTACAACAGAAATGTAAGAGAATTCTCATGGCAGACTTGAAAGAAACTCAAGTTCTGCTTCTTAGAAAACTTCCGTGGTTGGACTGTTAAGTCTAGGATGCACCTAAAACCAGAAATGCATGTGGGAAGGAGAACCTTGGGAGTTGGAACCTGGCTCTTACCCCAGCTCACTCGCAGGTGAACTCTGGGATCAGGCAAGCTGCCCCTAAAGGGAGTATGTGGCTGCCCAAGAGTCATTTATTACATGCCTACTATATCAAATGCCCTCTGCCAAGGCTAGAGGTGGTGGTGGCTCACACTTGTAATCCCAGCACTCTAGCAGGCCAACATAGGTGGACTGCCTCAGCTCATAGGTTCGAGACCAGCCTGAGCGAGCCAGAGCTAGCCTTCATCTCTAAAAATAGCTGACCATTGTGGCAGGTGCCTGTATTCCTGGCTACTTGGGAGGATGAAGCAAGAGAATTGCTTGAACCCAAAAGTTTGAGGTTGCTGTGAGCTGTGACATAATAGCTCTCTACAGAGGGTGACAAAGTGAGACTCTGTTTCAATAAATAAATACATAAATAAAATAAATAAAATAAAATGCCTTGTACCAGCAGGGGACGGGTCCTTAAGGACCTGACCAATGGTACAAAGAAAAGGCAAGCACAACAGGACTCCCTGGAGCCATGCTGGGCATCACAGGAGAAGACACCTGAAGTGGACAAGTGTTGGAGGAGACAGGTTCCTTCTGCCTGAGGAACGAGGTGGCAGCACAGGTGGCTTATCAAGGACAGACTTTGGGCAGGTGGAAATCCCCAGTAGAGATAAGATGGAACAGTGACTGGTTTCTTGTACCCTCAATGAATCCCCAGCAATTAAAAAAAAAAAAGATGGAACAGTGATAGGACAAGCTAGGGCAAGAATGAGGGCTGGGTGGCAGTAGCCATCCGCCCACCTGACACAGTGCCTAGAGTGAATTTGGCACTTAATAGCCACGTGATCATCAGAGAACCACACTTCCCATCTTGGCCACATGACACAGCACAGTAGGGCACAGAGTGACAGGACATGAAGGGCAGCCTGTGCTTGGCTGCAAACTGTGCCTCTGTTCTCAGTGATGCGGTGTGGGGTGGGGGAAGGTGGCCTAGAGTGGAAGGGGCCATGGAGGAGCTGCTGGTGGGCAGGCTGCATCAAGTGGAGGGACATGAAGTGACAGATTGGGAAGTGGTAATAAGAACAGGGCCTCTTTTTTTTTGTAGAGACAGAGTCTCACTATACTGCCCTTCGTAGAGTGTCGCGGCATCACACTGCTCACAGCAACCTCCAACTCCTGGGTTTAGGCAATTCTCTTGCCTCAGCCTCCCCATCACTGCTAAAAATAGAAAAATTAGCCAGGCATTGTGGCGGGTGCCTGTAGTCACAGCTACTCGGGAGGCTAAGGCAAAGGATCTCTTGAGCCCAAGAGACTGGGGTTGGTGTGAGCTATGATAATGCCACACCACTCTACCGAGGGCAAGAGAGTGAAACTTTTGTCTTGAAACAAAACAACCCTCACTAGTTTCCTGCTGTTGCCAACAGCTTTTATAAAACTCTACCTAAGGTATGTGAATTTAATCTTAAGGTGGTTTTGAACGTCTGCTTTGTGCTGCTATAAAGAATACGCTAGGCTGGGTGATTGATAAAGAGAAGAGGATTATGTGGCTCACGATTCTGCAGACTGTAACAAGAAGCACAGTGCCACAATCTGCTTCTGCTGAGAGCCTCAGGGAATTCCCGAGCAAGGTAGAAGGGGGAGCAAGCTGTCACAAGGTGAGAGCAGGAACGAGGAGGGAGGAGATGATGCTAGCCTCTGTTAAACCAGCTCTCACGTGAACTAGTAATTTATGCAATACAGCATGAACTCACTCATTTCCGTAGGGAGTGTGCCGGTGCCCTCCCATGTCATTCATGGGAGATCTGTCTTCATGACCCAACACCTCCCACCAGGCCCCACCTCCTAAAATGAGGATCAAATCTCAACAAGAGCTTTTGAAGGGCCAATCCTACAAACCATATCAGTACCTTACCTTTCCCAAGGAATTCATTCTACATTTTATTAACAAATCGGTGCTCACGTAAAACTGGATAAAGCCTGCCCAGAAATCATGAAGCAGAAGCAGAAGCAGATTATGGCGCCATGTTTCTTGTTACAGTCTGTGGTTTGCCCCTATACCTTTCAATATGGAAAAGACTGCAAAGATATACTTTCACAAACTGACTAGGTGTGTGAGTAGTAAGGCATGTGGCCTACTTATTCTCACTGCCCTGCCAAGATCTTAGGTTGATCCCCTCACTTGGGAGTAACCCCAGCTCCAGAGCTCCCTGTATGGCCCAGGCCTCTGTTACAGATGCATCACTATTTAACCTACTTTATGGCCAGCCCATCTCTTCTGTTAACCTCCATGTGAAGCTGGCTTTGCCCAACCCTCCATCCTCCAGGCCCTCGTGAGCCCTAACCTCCCTGGCCACTGCCCTACTGTCCACTTGACAGGAAGCTGCCAGCCATCAGGCAGGCCTGGCTGTGAGCTCCTGCTCCACCCCTCTGCTCTCCTGCCACCTCCCCACTTCTAGGAACACAAGGCCTGGGGACAGCTATTGGAACCCGAAGACGCTCCTGCAATCTCATTGGGAAGGCAGGAGCTGGGCTTTCTATGCAGTGAAACTACTTTATGTCAAGGCCATGTGACTGAGAACAATTCAAATTCAGTGACAAATCTTATGTATAAGGAAGAAATTTCCTATGGTGATCCCTTCCCCAACTCCTTTCTGGTAAGGAAGCATCTTTCAAATCTTAGCAAAACCATATCCCAAAGTTTTTTTCTTTTTTCCACTGCTTTAAAAAAATTATTATTATTTTTAATTAAATCATAGCTGTGGGGCGGTGCCTGTGGCTCAGTGGGTAGGGCTCTGGCCCCATATATAGAGGGTGGCAGGTTCAAACCTGGTCCTGGCCAAATTGCAACAAAAAAAATAGCCAGGCATAATGGCGGGTGCCTGTGGTCCCAGCTACTCAGGAGGCTGAGGCAAGAGAATTGCCTAAGCTCAGGAGTTGGAGGTTGCTGTGAGCTGTGTGATGCCATGGCATTCTACTGAGGGCAATAAAGTAAGACTCTGTCACTACAAAAAAGAAAAGAAAAATGAAAATTATAGCTGTGTTCATTAATGCAATTATGGGTTACAATGTGCTGGATTTTTTTTCTTGTAGTTTTCGGCCAGGGCTAGGTTTGAACCTGCCACCTCCGACATATGGGACTGGTGCCCTACTCCTTTGAGCCACAGGTGCCGCCCAAAAGACTTTTCTTTCTTTTTTTTGCAGTTTTTGGCCAGGGCTGAGCTCGAACCTGCCACCCCCAATATATGGGGCCAGCACCCTACTCCTTGAACCATAGGCGCTGCCCAATATTTTCATGAAATTGGTTAATATAGCCTTCACCGCATTTTCTTAGTTATTATGTTAACATTCCAACTCAGAGGCTGAGTTGAAAAGGAGAAATAAACGGTTGGGCCTGGTTGGGTCTGTGTGGGCCTCTGTGTCTGACTGTCCCTCAGAGCCCACAAAACTACCCACTTAAGTTCAAAGTGGATGGGGAGAAGTTGGCTGGGGACTACATCCCGAGGGTCCTGAAGCACTGCCCTCTTGGGGACCAGTTTCCCCAGAGGCAAGAAAATAGCTGGGCCACTCAAATCAGGCAGCCTTGTTCAGAGGAAGAAACCTCTCTGACTGGAAGGGCTACATTTCCAGGTTCCCATGTGACTCCTAGTGGCACTACAGCCGTGCAGAAAGGTGCCTGGGAAGCCTGAAGCCTTGGCCCCTTTCAAGGCCTTATGTTGTCCTTTATAGGCTGGGCACTGCATTATGTGTTAAAAGTGAAATTCTCATACCATAATATTTAAAAAATTAAATTCTAAAATTCCTTTAAAACACAAAAAGCAAGGATCTAACTATAAATCAAAATCTGAATTAAAAAAATATTTAAATTTCAGATTAATGTGGGAGTACGAATGGTTAGTTTGCATTTGGAAGGTTAAAGTCTGAGTTGCAGGTCTGTCTCTCACCCAGACAGAGTGCCCATTGGGTGGAAATTACCCAACAGTCCCCTCACCCCTGCTTGAATTTCATTGAGCTTTTTTCTCATGTGACCATGTAGGTGTTAATCTACTAGTTCCAATTTAGTACTGGTGAATTAAAAATTAAAGGAAAAATTTTGACCATAAAAGTGAGAGCTGGGCAGCGCCTGTGGGTAGGGCACCGGCCCCATATACCAAGAGTGGCAGGTTTGAACCTGGCTCTGCCAGCTAAAACAGCAGTGGCAACTACAACAAAAATAGCCAGGCATTGTGGAGGGGGCCTGTAGTCCCAGCTAGTTGGGAGGCTGAGGCAAGAGAATCGCCTAAGCCCAAGAGTTGGAGGTTGCTGTGAGCTGTGCCACCACATCACTCTACTGAGGGCGACACAGTGAGACTCTGTCTCTTAAAAAAAAAAAGTTTGAGCCAAAAATGTGGGAGCACATTATCCATGGCAAAACACTATTTACGGTCTTATTTTTGGTGGCACAATTTATAGTAAAACCTGTTTTGAGCATGAATATAAGTATCAAAAATCATTAAATATGGGGCAGTGCCTGTGACTCAAAGGAGTAGGGCACCGCCCCATATGCCGGAGGTGGTGGGATCAAACCCAGCCCCGGCCAAAAACTGCAAAAAAGAAAAAATTATTAAATACTTGTACTCTGATTTAATAATTTCACTTTTTGAAATTTATTCTCAGGCTAATTTAAAACAATTCAATTTATAAAGTCAATTTCTACAATGATGTCTGTCACATGAAGCCCCTCAAATAGGAGAGGGTGGAAAAGGAGTAAAACAGAGCCTAAATACTGAGTAATAGAACCATAAGTTAATTATAATTAACATATTCCTGAGAATACATTTAACATACCCATAAAAGATATTATCCTTTCTATAATGACAGTTCCTTTGCTTGACCAATACTTGCTGAGCATCACCATGCTGTTCCAGATCCTGAGTGTGCACCATGCAACTTTCAATCACGCAAACATGAAAAAAACGCTGATCGCATAGATGTCTCTTAGTAATTATGCACAAATCGGTTATATCTAACAAACGAGGGCTTTCTTAGAACATGAGAAAAAAGTATGAGTTAATCTTATGTTGCAATGATTTCTTTTTGTTAAAGAGGGTGTGACAATAAAAATACTAGCACATATGTTAAATTCCATTGTAACAAAACTGTCTATACTATGTAGCTATATAATTGTGCACAGATCACAGAAATTTTCCAGGTTACAGTCGTGTCTGACGAGATGGCAAGATAGATTTCACAAGCTAACCCCGTATTTCCTTTTAACTCTAAAATTCGAGGATTTTGAGGGACATTTGCTAAAACTTAACTTTTGTCAGCAAAAGTGGCAATAGGTGAACAGAGGTATGGCACATTCCATGGAAACTTAATATATCAAAAACCCCGACTGGTTTTCTCTCTTTCTCTCTCACAGAAAACAAAAAACACAATTTCAGGGGTCCTAGGTGCCATATTTCTATTCACGTGGCCTTAATGGTGCTAGGGCCCCAAAATGGGCACTAATAATTCCTCCCATTCCTACATGCATAGGCTGTATGGGAATACAATAGGGACGTGGAGTCTATCCCCACCTCAGTCCTGTCCTGGCTGCTTGAGTTTGCACTGGCCAATTTAATAAAGCAAAAGTGATAGCTCGGCACCTATGGTTCAATGGGCTAAGGCGCCAGCCACATACTCCTAAGCTGGTGGGTTCGAACCCAGCCTGGGCCCGCCAAACAACAATGATGGCTGCAACCAAAATATGGCCTGACGGCTGCAACCAAAAAGTGGCCGGGCGTTGTGGCGGGCGCCTGTAGTCCCAGCTACTTGGGAGGCAGAGGCAGGAGACTCGCTTGAGCACAGGTATTGGAGGTTGCTGTGAGCTGGGATGCCACTGCACTCTCTCTAGGGTGACAGCTTGAGGCTCTGTCTCAAAAAAAAAAAGTAATGCTATGCCAGGTTTGAGCCTAGCTCTCAAGAAGCCTGGCTGCTTCCATTTTCATTCTTGGGATCCCGGTGCTGGAGTGTTCCGGCCAGCCCTGCTGCAGTTCCCATCTATAGTGAAGCCATTGTGGGTGTTCATCCCCAGCTGAGCTCCCAGGGCAATGAGCTCTGTGGGTCTGCAGCAGAACTGCCCTGCTGAGGAGCCCAGCCAACCCACAGGCCATAAGAAATGATAAATTGTCATTAAGTCACTAAAAATTGATAAATGATAAATTGGCATTTTTAAGTCACTAAAAATTCTGGGATGTTTATTACATAATAATAAATAACTAGTAACTAACTCTACTTTCTCTGCTGTGTATAATTTGGCAAAAATGCCTTTACCTGTTTGTCTTAAATTTTATTTCTTTATTTTTTTGAGACAGTCTCAAGTTGTCACCCTGGTAGAGTGCCATGGCATCATGGATCACAGCAACCTCCAACTGGGGCTCAAGCAATCCTCTTGCCTCAGTTTTTCTATTCTTAGTAGAGATGGGGGTCTCACTTTTGCTCAGGGTGGTCTCGAATTCCTGAGCTTAAGCAATCCACCTGCCTCAGCCTCCCAGAGTGCTAGGATTACAGGCGTGAGCCACTGCATCCAGCCTGCCTTAAATTTTAGATGTTTGGGTCTCCTAAGCTTTTGTCCAAATAAACTCAATTGCTGTTAGATTATAAGATCAGAAAGTTTTCTGTAGCCAGGCGCAGTGGCTCACACCTATAACCCTAGCACTCTGGGAGGCCGAGGCCTGTGGTTTGCCTGAGCTCACAAGTTTGAGACCAGCCTGAGCCAGAGCGAGACTTCGTCTCTAAAAGTAGCAGGGTGTTGTCGTGGGCACCTGTAGTCTCAGCTATTTGGGAGGCTGAGGCAACAGAATTGCTTAAGTCCAAGAGTTTGAGGTTGCTGTGAGCTATGATGCTACAGCACTCTATTGAGGAGGGCAAAGTAAAATTCTGTCTCAAAAAAAAAAAAGAGAAAGTTTTCTGAAAAATTAAATTTACACATATGTAAGGTGATGATGATCAACACAGAGATAAAAAAATGCTAAGAAATATTTCACCAAAAAATGAGATTATTAACCCAGTATTGATTGCTGGTGTGATCAATGAACTTTGAGAACTTAAACATATTTTTATTCTAGTGTATTTCATTAGATTATTCTAGCTTTCCCATTATGAACCCAGTCATAAGACACCTACCTTATATTTACTTATCATAATATGGTTGCATGTTCAGCAGTGCTATTGCAGTCCTGCAATACTTACAGTACTAAAATAAATCCTTGGTTGGGTTAATATTTGATTACAGAATTACTTTCATTATTGTAATCCTAAAATGCTTTTATTTTTAAAGGTATGCTAAACTCTTAGGTATTACTATTATTAGGTCCTTTCTCTCAGAAAATCACACTCCAATTCTTTTTCTTTTTTTTTTTTTAGACAGAGCCTCAAGCTATCACCCTAGGTAGAGTGCTGGGGCATCACAGCTCACAGCAACCTCCAATTCCTTGGCTTAAGTGATTCTCTTGCCTCAGCCTCCCAAGTAGCTGGGACTACAGGCGCCCACCACAACACCCAGCTATTTTTTGGTTGGAGTTGTCATTGTTGTTTGGCAGGCCCAGGCTAGATTTGAACTAGCTACCTCCGGTGTATGTGGTTGGCACCTTTGCCACTTAAGCTACAGGTGTTGAGCCCAATTCTTTTTAGAACAATGAAAACCCATAGAAAATAACAAACACATTAGGAGAACTAGACTTTAGCAGGACACATCTTGTTCCATTCCATTGTTTTGTAACACAGCATTACTGGTTACCAACCAGCACATATGTGTCGTGTATAGGCATGAACTTGGGGGCTTAGGGAACCAGCAATAGTGGGCTTCTTGGTCCTGCCTCCAGCCTGGCAGCCACACATCTACTTTGGGAGGAAGCTCCTTGCTCTGACAACCTTGGGTGTGGGGGTACAGGGGTATCTAGCAGTTAGCCTGATCCAAGGGATCTGAGAGCCAGCCAAGCCCAACTACAGCTGGCACAAGAGCTTTCTGAGAAGGATTTTCTGTTTCACTCCAAAACACTCCCCTACCAAGACTTTCCTGTTTTTAAGGAGGATAACAGGTACTCTAAGATTTAGCTTGTACAATTCATCCACAAAATAAACAAATACACAAAATCCACAGGGGGCAGTTATCATGCGCCTCACCTTCTCCAAGTCTCTAAAGCTGTGTTTTCCAACCTTTTTATTTTTTTGAGACAGTCTAAAGTTGTCGCCCTGGGTAGAGTGCCAGGGCGTCACAGCTCACAGCAATCTCAAACTCTTGGGCGTAAGAGATTCTCTTGCCTCAGCCTCCCAATTAGCTGGCACTACAGGCGCCCGCCACAATGCCCAGCTATTTTTTGGTTGTAGTTGTCACTGTTGTTTAGCAGGCCAGGGCTGGATTCGAACCTGCCAGCTCCGGTGTATGTGGCTGGCACCCTAGCCGTTGAGCTACAGGTGCCAAGCCTTTTCCAACATTTTTATCTTACAGCACACTTGGACCTATAGTTAAACTTCCACAGCACACTTAAATTATGCTGAAAAAAAGTTGCTGGGCAGTCGTGGCTCAACAGGCTAAGGTGCCAGCCACGTACACCTGAGCTGGTGGGTTCGAATCCAGCTTGGGCCTGCCAAACGACAGTGCCGGCTGCAACCAAAAAATGGCCGGGCGTTGTGGTGGGCGCCTATGGTCCCAGCTACTTGGGAGGCGGAGGCAGGAGACTCGCTTGAGCCTAGGAATTAGAAGTTGCTATGAGCTGTGATGCTACGACACTCTATCCAGGGTGACAGCTTGAGGCTCTGTTTCAAAAAAAAAAAGTAAAAGGCTCGGCGCCTGTAGCACAGTGGTTATGGTGCCAGCCACATACACCAAGGGTGGCGGGTTCGGGTCAGTTAAACAACTGCAACAAAAAATAGCCAGGCATTGTTCCCATAGAAGATAGAATTCTAGGAATATTCTAGGAGCTGTCAGTCAGGAGCAGGTAGAGCCTTGTTTTTTCAACACAAAGGCAACCTAATGTAAAGTCAGAGACAGGCTCAGCATTAAAGGAATGAATTGAAAGAGGCTGAGAGGGCAGTGTGGAGTAGGGCAAGACTCAGAGGCGCTTAACAAAACTGGTGGACAGGAAAAGACTGCATATAGAGAAAAGAGCAACAGAAAACCTTCTGACCTTGACGGGTGTGGCCTAGGTTAGACACATGCAGAGACCCAGAGCCAGCCTGCTGGTACCACAGCCAGGGAGGGCCCATACTGACCAGGGCTGCACACACCCAGGCAGCAGGCAGGGGGTTTCTCCCTGGTCCAGGGTAGGTTCAAGCCAAGGGTCAAGAAAAAGGGCTTACCAAGTTCATTTGCAAACTTCATTTTGAAATTTCAGTGCTGTCCTTGACAGGTATAGAAATAAGATACTAAAGATAAGGTAAGAAAAGGCTACCTGGTCACTTGTCTGCTGGAGCTCAAGAAGTGCTACTCAGTGGTAAGGAGAATTAATTGAGGTTTTATTTTGTACTCTTGCTGAAAAGTCTATCTTCAGAGAAACAAGGTATTCAAAAAGAAAAGGATTCAGTTTCTGCTCAGCCTGTGATGCCTGAGGAAGGAAAATCACAGCAAGAAAGGTGATGGGCCAGTGGTCTGTGAGACAGGCCAGGAAATCTATTGATGGTGAGCAAAGAAGCAAACCATACCTAAGACACTCATGCAGTTCATCCCCTGTACTTGTCCTTGAAAAGGCAGGATTATCTTGACCTATAAATTAAGTGTTGTGACGAGACTGAAGTTTATAAAGGACTAACTTGTGTCACAACTGAGCATTAAGATAGCAGAAAAATAAACCACGGAGTTATCAGAGCTGAAGCACAGACAGCTTAAATGTGACTCTAGAACAGATTTCCCCTATTTGGGTTACAAGCCAATCCTGGCTCCTGAAACTAAGTCAGCTGAATATGTGGGAAGACTGGTTGCTCAAAAAAATCCTGCCATCTCTGTCTGGAAGATCCACTTACTTGAAAATAGCACATAGATTTATCTCATTCAAACACGACTTTGTCACAGACATGGAGGCTTTTTAAATGAGGAGCTGTTCTTGTGTCCCTGGTGCTTGGTGCTCTCTGAGATTCACACTGGTGAGAATGGTGGGCTTATGAGCATCCAGAGAAGGGGATGTTGGGTATTGATTGCACAGAGCTCACTTTCCTGTAGTTATTTAAAAAATGTTCCAGAAACTTAGAGGGTCATCCAAGACAAAAGACAGCGATCTGCTTCACTGACAAAGTGCCCTTGGAAGAGTCAGTTTATAATATAATTTGGTAAGATAATGTAAATATTTTAGTTATGAAGTATGGTAGCAAAAATATAAATTCCCTGGGTATATAAAGTTTTTAGGTATTTTGTTGAAAAAGTTATAGCTGTGACTTTGGAATAGATACATATTGTGGGTTTAATTTTTAATTCATATTTCCAAAGGCTAAGAATCTCTGTAAGTTTCCATTTTCCAACAACGATTAAAATCTAATCATTTTGTTTAAAACTGGGCAGGGACTCTACCAATTAGAATTTCTTCTTTTATTCTATGTGTCCTGATAGTGAAATGTCAGGACAGGCATTGCTAAATAGTATTAATTGCATACTCTTTCTTTCTTTCTTTTTCCTTTAAGACAGTCTCATTTTATCACCCTGGGTAGTGGGCTGAGGCATCATCATAGCTCATAGCAACCTCAGTCTCTAGGGCTCAAGCAATCCTCCTGCCTCAGTCTTGCGAGTAACTGGGCCTACAGGCACACATCACAACACTGGGCTATAGTATATATTTTCTTACATACAATTCATGTGCACATTTTAGTTTTTAAATTAAAAAAAAAATGTTTTCCTTCAGCTTGGTGCTTGTGGCTCAAGCGGCTAAGGCGCCAGTCACATCCACCTGAGCTGACGGGTTTGAATCCAGCCCAGACCGGCCAAACAATGATGGCTGCAACCAAAAAAAATTTTTTTCTTTAACCTTTCTTAGGACTTTATTTTTATTTCTTTTTATTGTGCACTTTAGGTGAAATCTCGCTTAATGCCCTCCCCCCTCCTACTTCTCTCTACTCCTAAACTGGACTATAATAGTGTTTTGTTGTTCTTAGGAACATATAATTGTTTATATATTGATTTCATATTAGAATGGAGCACACTGGATATTCATCTTTCCATTCTTGCGATACTTTACTAAGAAGAATGTATTTCAACTCCATCCAAGTAAATGTAAAAGATGTAAAGACTCTGTCTTTTTTTTTTTTTTTTTTTTTTTAGATAGAGCTTTAAGCTGTTGCCCTGGGTAGAGTACCGTGGCATCACAGCTCACAGCAACCTCCAACTCCTGGGCTCAAGCTAGTCTCTTGCCTCCACCTCCCAAGTAGCTGGGACTACTGGCGCCTGCCACAATGCCCAACCATTTTTTGCTTGCAGCCGTCATTGTTGTTTGGTAGGCTGAGGCTAGATTCGAACCCACCAGCTCAGGTGTATGTGTCTGGCGCCTTAGCTGCTTGAGCCACAGGTACCAAGCCAAGACTTCATCCTTTTTTTTTTTTTTGCAATTTTTGGCCAGGACTAGGTTTGAACTTGCCACCTCCTGTATATGGGGCCGGTGCCCTACTCCTGTGCACCACAGGCGCCACCAAGAATCCATCTTTTTAATGGCCGACTAATATTCCATCGCATTCATATACCACAGTTGTTGATCCACTTATGGGTTCACAGGTACTTATGTTGCTTCCACAACTTGCAATAATGAATTGAGCTACAATAAACATTCTAGTGCAAATGTCTTTGTGGTAAAATGATTTTTGTTTGTCCCTAATAATGGGATTGCAGGATCAAATGGAAGGTCTACATTTAGGTCTTTGAGGATTCTCCATACTTCTCTCCAAAAGGCTGTATTAGTTTGCAATCCCACCAGCAGTGTAGAAGTGTTCCCTTCTCTCCACATCCACACCAGCATCTGGTGTTTTGTGACTTTGTGATGTAGGCTAATCTTGCTGGGGTTAGGTGCCATCTTAGAGTGGTCTGATTTGCATTTCTCTGATGATTAAAGATGATAAGCATTTTTTCATGTGCTTGTTGGCCATTCATCTGTCATCCTCAGAGAGGTTTCTCTGTTCTCTTGCCCACGTATAGGGAGGGTTGTCTGCACTTTTCCTATTGCTTAATTTGAGTTCTCTGTAGATTCTAGTTACCAGGCCTTTGTCAGATTCATAACATGCAAAAATCTTCTCCCATTCTGAGGGTTGTCTGTTTGATCTGTTTGTGGTACCCTTAGTTGTGGATCAAGTCCCAGTTATTGATTTTTTGTGTTGCTGCAATGGCTTGGGGTAGGAGGGGTTTCCTCATAAAGTTTTTTGCCAGGGCAATATCTTTGAGTGTTTTCCCCACCCTGTCTTCTAGAATTTTTATTGTTTCATGTCTCAAATTTAAATCTTTTATCCAGTAAGAATCATTTTTTGTCAATGGTGAGAGATGCAGGTCCTGTTTCAGTCTTCTGCATGTGAATAACTAGTTCTCCCAGCACCATTTGTTAAATAAGGATTCTTTTCCCCTTGCATATTTTTTGTTAGGCTTATCAAAGATTAAATGATGATATGTGGCTGGGTTCATCTGTAGGTTCTCTATCCTATTCCATAGATCTGTGTCTATTTTTGTGCCAGTACTATGCTGTTTTGATTACTATAGCCTTGTAATATAACCTGAAATCTGAAAAACGTGATGCCTCCAGAATTGTTTTTATTTCTAAGAATTGTATTTGCTATTTGGGTTTTTCCTAGTTCCATATCAATTGAAGTACTATATTTTCAAGTTCTTTAAGGTATGACATTGGTGCTTTGATGGGGATTGCATTAAATCTATAGATTGCTTTGGGTAGTATGGACATTTTAATGATATTGATTCTTCCCAGCCATAAGCATGATATGTTCTTTCATTTGTTGACATCTTCTGCTATTTCCTTTCTCAAAGTTTCATAATTCCATTTATAGAGATCTTTCACATCTTTTGTTAGATATATTCCCAGGCATTTCATCTTCTTTGGAGCTATTATAAAAGGAATA
>CAUYON010125305.1:0-29981 GCA_963573935.1 Arctocebus calabarensis
AAGGAAGGAAGGAAGGAAGGAAGGAAGGAAGGAAGGAAGGAAGGAAGAAAGAAAGAAAGAAAGAAAGAAAGAAAGAAAGAAAGAAAGAAAGAAAGAAAGAAAGAAAGAAAGAAAGAAAGAAAGAAAGAAAGAAAAAGAAAAGGGAACTCATGAGCCTAGAATCCTAGAGGCATCCAGCCTGGCATACTGTGGGAAAGAACTCCTTGGTGGCTGAACAATTGCCCTAGAAGGGCACCACAAACTATCCCTGGTGATCAAGGGGCCTTTGCAGTGCTCGTTGCCGTATCAATCCCCAGAACCAGGAGCACCCAGTATACAAGAAGCATGCAGGAAGCACTCAATAAGTACAAGTCATATGAGTGCTTAAAGAAATGAATGAGGTGGCTTTTAAGAAGAAAATGAAGGGGCTACCCCAGATTCACTCCAGGGAAAGGGAAGGCTCAGGAACCTGCACTAGGACAGGGCCCCAAGGTAGGGGCCAGATGTTTCCCCACTTCTGCAGCCCAGCCCTCAACTGCTAGAAACAGGGTGTAAGGCAGAAATGAAAATGAAACCGCCACAAGAGCATACTCTCTGCACCCTTGAGCTCACCTACCGTCCCCTGACTCACCCAGGAAGTAGTGAGCTGTTCACTGGCACTGAAAGACACCTCCTCCCTGAAAAAGATTGCCTGGGGCTCCCACCAGAAATGTGTCAGAGGCCCTGTCCTAGCCTTGGGAGGGTAGAAGGGAAGGTGAGGTGGCCCCCTAGGTGAGGAAGAATCCTATCATTCACTAAGCATCTGCCATGCTCACTAGCCCTATAGTTGGGTGTTCTACGCCCACTTTACAATGGAAGAGTGGAGGCTCAAGGAGGCAGAACGACTTGCCCACTCATCTGAGCCAGCTGGGCAAATCTCCTGCTCCAAGTTCACTGCTATCTCTACCATCCACCATTCCACTGGACCCAACAGCAGCACACACAGGATGCTAAGAAAAGAACTCCTTGGTTTTCTTCTGAAGCTCATAGTGACTAGATGTTCCCTTCAAGACAAAGGTGTGGAAATAGCACAGTTTCAGGAGGCAACCAGCCTCATAGGCAAATCCCAGCTCTACTTCTCACAGCTAAATGACCAAGCAGGTCACCTGGCCTGTCCCTGAGCCCCAGAATTCTCATCTAGCATATACCACCCTTCTTGGAGGGTAGTTTTCCCATCTGCAATAGTACCTGGCCCATGGCAGGTTCTTAATATCCTCTGGGGTCCAGCATGAGCCACAATGTACAAAAGAGCAGAAGGGAAGCTCAACACAGTCCTCACTAGCACTCCAGGCCACCTGAACAGACCTCGGGTGCCAGTTTCCAGCCTAAGCTCCAAAAGCACCTAACTGACCCCAGGCTTCACGAGGACTAAGGCAGCATCAATTGCAGAGAAAACACCAGGAGCCGCACATCTGGCCAGGCCAGTCCCTAGGAACGTCTCCTGTACAGAACTAGCTCCTTAAGTACTTGCCAGGGCAAACCACAAGCCAGAGGCAACAAACCTTACAAGGTTTCTTTAGGGAAGAGATTTCACAAACGGTAGCAACAGCAGGCGGGATCTGGGCAGGAGACCTAGTGTCCCTGCCTTGTCTTCCTCCTACGTGATGGGACTCAAATGAGGCATCAGATGGCCAATTTCCCAGCATAAGCTCTAGGGATGAGACTCGGGAGTCAATATGCATGGAGCCAGGAACTCTCAGGATGGACCAGCCTGGAAAGCTTTGGCTCAGACATGCCCTCCTGCACAGCCACTGTCCCAAGAAGCCTGCGGCAAAGAGATTGGTTCAGCCTTGGTTAACTTGGTGCTTCCCTGCACCTGAAAGTTTGTTGGGGGGTTTTGTTGTTGTTGCTGTTAGTTTGTTTTTTTGAGATAGAATCTCACTATGTCACCCTGGGTAGAGTGCCATGGCCGACACAGCTCACAGCAACCTCCAACTCTTTGGTTTAAGCGATTCTCTTGCCTCAGCCTCCCAAGTAGCTGGGACTACAGGTGCCCACCACAAAGCCTGGCTATTTTTTATTGCAGATGTTTAGCTGGCCCAGGCTGTGTTCGAACCCAGCACCCTGAGTATGTGGCTAGTGCCATAAACCACTGTGCTACGGGTACCAAGCCTGCATCTGACAGTTTTAGTGAGGGGCCTGGTGACACACTTTAGGAAATGACAGTTTGAGTTTTCTCTAAGAATTATCAAGGCACATCCAAGGAGATCCCTGGCCCCCTTCCCTGAAGAATCTTTATCTCAGAGGGATGGACTCAAGATATGTCATTTTCACTAATGCCCAGGCACCTCTTTTCTCAGGCAAATTTGGCAAACACCTACTTGGAGGAAGACAAATGACTGCCAAAGAGCGCAAGCATCAGGTGTGGCTTCCATCCACCTCCTGGTGCACCTGACACCTAATTTCGGCTTTGGGAAAGGTCAGCTCACCAAAGGTTCATCTACCCACCAGAGTGGCACAGAGCACAGAGGCTGGACTGAGTTAGACAAAAGGAGACCATTAGACCTCCTGTCCCGGGTCCCCAGAGTACAGCTGCAGTCTCCCCCAGGTGGGAGGAAGGTTGCACTGTCAGGGAACAAGGCTTTGGAACGACACCCTGATGCCCCCTGTGACCACCCTGTCTAAAGTGAAACTGGCCTGTAGTTATGCCCAGAGCTGCCTGCCCTTCAGTCTACATGGAACCCAGGCCTTATGACAGAGGTGGGCCAGGGTATGTGGCCCCCAAGCAGTGAACACTGCCCACCTTATGGGGTTTTTAGCTCCTGGAAGAAGCACTGGACCCCTCACTAAGTGTCACCTTCTCAGAGTACAAAGGTGCCACTGCCACTACTGCCCAGTTCTCCCCTATTTGCAGGCATCCTGGTTCTACTTACACCTCACAGCATTTCCACTGCATCTGAGTGTATCTTCACCTCCCCTAGTGCATGAGGGTTAGGACCAGCACCCAACAGGACCAGGGCCAGCTGGGGCAGACACTCAGGATTTGCTGAATGAATAAAAGAATAAAGCTGGCAGCCCCTCCCTGACTTGAAACCCACCATCCCTTACACAACTCCCCCACCACTGGGCATTCTTTTCTGGCCCTGAGCACTCCTGAGCCACAATTGGCTTTGGCTGAGCCACAGGGACAGGAAAAAGACAGTTCCCTGATCCACTAACAGACCAGCAAATACTCTCCTATGTGTGCTGTTATAGGCACTGGGGTTTCAGCAAATAAAGCTGCCAAAATCTTTTTTTTTTTTTTTTTTTTTAGAAAGAGCCACAAGCTGTCACCCTGTGTAGAGTGCTGTAGCATCACAGCTCACAGAAACCTCCAACTCCTGGGCTCAAGCGATTCTCCTGCCTCCACCTCCCAAGCAGTTGGGACTACAGACGCCTGCCACAACGCCTGGCTATTTTTTGGTTGCAGCTGTCATTGTTGTTTGGCAGGCCCAGACTGGATTCGAATCCGCCAACTCAGGTGTATGTGACTGGCGCCTTAGGCGCTTGAGCCACAGGCACCAATGAAAGCTGCCAAAATCTATACCTTCATAGAATGAACTTTTAAAAGGGGAGACATGGGGAGAGCATGGGCTTGGTGCCTGTAGCTAGTGAGGCAAAAGAATTGCATAAGCCCAAGAGTTTGAGGTTGTTTTGAGCTGTGATGCCATATCACTCTACAGAGGGCAACATAGTGAGACTCTGTCTCAAAAGAAAAAAGGGGGTGAGGGAGACAATGAACAAGTCAGAGAGAAAGAATGGGCCCAGTGGTGAGGGCTGATAAGCACTTGTGAAGAGTTTTGAGAGCTCCCCAAAGCTGTTTTGGGGAAGTCCTTTGGACTGTATGTCCTGATTCGCCCTGCAGGGGCAGCTGGTGGCAATAGGTAGGCTCCACCAGAAGGTGCCCTGGAATACTCTAAGCAGTGCCAGGGTGGGGCACCCAGCTTTGTGCCACTGGGGAGTGGGGGGATTCTGTGAGGCAGGCACAGTCTGGGGCTCCCTGACAGGAGTGATTCTCAAATATCCGTATCCCCACTGACTCTCTAACAGATCCACCCTAAAATCAGGAGGGATGGTGGCGCCTGTGGTTCAGTGAGTAGGGCGCCAGCCCCATATACCAAGGGTGGCAGGTTCAAACCTGGCCTCAGCCAAACTACAACAACAACAAAAAAATAGCCTAGCGTTCTGGAGTGCACCTGTAGTCCCAGCTACTTAGGAGGCTGAGCAAAAGAATCACCTAAGCCTAGGAGTTGGAGGTTGTTGTGAGTTATAACGCCACAGCACTCTACCAAGAGCGATAACACAAGACTCTGTCTCTAAAAATACATAAATAATATAAAATAAAATAAAACAAAAAAATCAGGAGGGAATGCTTGGGGCCATCACATCATTAAGGCCTGTGAGGCCCTGTTGGGGAGATACAGGCACAAAGGGCAGCCTTTTCTGAACAAGCTCAGGGCAGGCAGGAGGAAGCCCAGAAGAGACTCTTATGGCCCAATGGGAATGGTGTGGCCGCTCTGATAGGCACCCTGGTCCACCACCCTGAAGGCAGGTCCTATTCACAGGGAAGCTTCAACTAGTGGCTACTGGGGAGCACAGGTTTTAGAGTCAGCTCTTACCACATCCTCACTATGTGACCTTGGACCAGCCACTTCACCCCAAGGCCTCAGTCTCCTTGGGAATCAAACATTCCCTGCCAAGAGCAAGGCCACAAATACCCAGACCAGCTCTCCAAGCTACCAGAGGGAGAAAGGCTGGGCCAGACCCAATCCATGAGGGGCAGGGGAAGGGTTAAGACAGTTGCTTTCCAAAGGAAGGGAGGAGGTGCACAGCTCCTGAATGATAATTTGCAGTCTAAAATGAAGATTACTATTTTAAAAGGAGACGCTATCACATTCCCTCAAAAGCTAGCTTACCAGCTGAATTCAAAATGAGTGGGAGAAGAAACCCTATTCACACCCAACTATTTAGAAACTATACTCAAAGGCACTTCACTAAGTATTAGCCAAATGCCCCAAACTGCTAAACCATGTTGGAGAAGTAACCAGTGGAAGCGGGATGGCATGACGGTTAGAGACAGGGTACTCAGCCTGGTGAGCTGAGCTCTGCCCCATGCCTGCCTAAAGCAGTCAGTCCCTGCTGCTAAACCACACTATCATAAAAGAAATGCAAATCCAAAGTACTATTTCTCACCCATGTATCTGTGCCATAATGAGGAGAGTGTGGATAACAAGCCCGCCTATTCACTGTCATTGAAACTGAAACAGTGAAATCTCTTTATCAGCAGTTTCTGAACGCATATGAAAACATAAAATTCCCTTGCCCTTTGACCCAGCACTCACCCACTTACCAAAGTGCACATAGGCGAGGGGACAGAGCATTACCATGCTGCCTCTATCAGCAAAAGCCAACCCGAGGGGAAGAAATGCAGTCTATCCTTTAAGAGCTAGACCATGCAGCCATTTTTTTAAAATGGCTCAATGGGCCAGGTGTGGTGGCTCACACCTGTAAAGCTAGCACTCTGGGTGGCTGAGGAGAGAGGAATGCATGAGGTCAGGAGTTAAAGACCAGCCTGAGCAAGAGTAACACCTCATTTCTACTAAAAATAGAAAAATTATCTGGGCTTAGTGGCGGGTGCCTGTAGTCCTAGCCACTCATGAGGCTGGTGTAGGACAATTACTTGAGCCCAGGAGTTTGAGATTCCAGTGAGTTGTGATGATGCAACTATACTCTGGTATCAGAGCCTGGGTGACAGAATGAGACTCTGTCTCAAATTAAAAAAAAAAAAAAGTGTAACAGTAAGTATGAAGAGACCCACACATACACACCACCATGGTTTGCACAAGCACCTGTGGAGACAGGCTGCCCCTAAGTAACTGGAACTCAGGAATAAGAAAGAAAAGGGCTGACTTTTTACTGTGTACTTTGAGTCCTCTGAATTTTAACATATGCATGGGTTAAATATTCAAAAAGAAACTGAAAACAGCAGTGATATGATTACTAATGAAGACTCTTGGCACTTTCGGGAAAGCCAGCACAAACACTTCTCAATCTCTATAAAAGTATCATCTTCCATTAACATAATTTTCTCAGCTTCTCCATCCATAAAATAAGTCAGGATGGCACCCCCACCTCAGAAGGCAGGGCTGTAAGATTCAGATGGGCCAAGCGCTGAAGGAGTACAGAGCCCTGCAGTGATGGCTGGACAGCCTATAGGCAGGACAGGGCCCCCACTCCTCAACCATGCCCACCCATGAGCTTCAAATCCACAAACCCTACACCCCAGCAAGATGATCAGTTAGCATCCATTGCCGACTTCAGGATCACCTGTAAATTGCCAAAACAAGACCGCAAAACTACAAACACCAAATGTCCCTAAGTAAAGAGGTATCCGTGGGCAGAGATCCACCCAGTCACTCCCCAAGGACAACAATAACGCAGCAACAACCATTTACTGAGTTTCAGACACTATCCTAAGTACTTCACCTGTTCAGCAAGTTCACTCATCTAACACTCTCAACAACCCTAAGCTAAGTACTAATCACCCTCACTGTACACGCAGGAAAGTGAGGGCCAGATGGGGTAAGGAATGTGCAAGGTCACATGGATAGTCAGCATGGAGCCAGGCCTGAAACCCAGGCAGTCCCGTCAATAGACAACTGGTGGCCAGAAGGATGTTTCCTCCTGCTTGAAGTCAGTGTGCTCCCTAGGAGGCTGGCAGAAGGTGTTTATTTGCAAGGTTGGGTTATGGATATTCCCACTGCTACAAAGGAAACCTAAGTCAGTATCTCCTCCCACCTCTGCATCCCAGAAATGGTGACAAACCCAGACATTAAAACAAAGAAAAGAATACCTACCCACACACAAGCGTCACTTAATCCTGGAAAAGTCCTACTCGCTCCAACACACACGCTCTCCCAAAAGAATTCCAGCCCAGAATGCTAAGCCTCCCAGCAAAAAGGGGCCTTCAAGATGAACTTATTTTAAAGGAAGAAATGTAGGGCCTGAAGGGAAGGGACAGGCTCAGTGGCAGTCTACACTTTCCCTGGCATGCCTCCGGGCCACGAGGGCAGGGGCTCTGCCCCCACTGCACCCCAATCAACCACCTAACTAACACCAGACCTGGACTCCAGAAGGTGCTCAGTAAACATGAACATCAAAGAACTCCTCGGTCACTTCAGAGGGAACTGTACAAACGGGTCCTCAGTGAGATACTATGGTCTGAGACTGCTCCATCAACATGCTTCCTTCAAGCCGAGTTGGCCCAGCGAGCATCCAAGTCTCTCAAAAGTCAGGACTTCATAGATCTTCTTCTGCTTTGGGGTCCTCTAGGAGGCCCTGCAGGCCTAACCTTGGCAAAGAAGAGACATTTAATAAAGAAGGAGGCCACATTCTTCTGTAAACAGGCCTTGAAACTGGACTCAGGGAAGCTCTCTAACAGGTGGTGCAAGTCCCTTACACTCCCTGAGCCTAAGTTTCGCCATCCCTACCTCCCTGGGTTGGTGGAATGATTAAGTGAGGTGAGGTATCTGGAAGCGCTTCATTAAAAGTCAGCTATTATTAGAAAGATGAAGTTCATCCACATTTCATACCGAAAGGTTTCATGAAGTCATATGCCTCTTTGGCCACCGCCTACAATGCAGGTTCAGCCACAGAAAAGAATGAGAGAAGAAAAGGAGTTGGAGGAGAGGCACAAAAAACACAAACAGGCTCAGCGCTTGTGGCTCAACGGGCTAAGGCGCCAGCCACATACACCTGAGCTGGTGGGTTCGAATCCAGCCCGGGCCCACCAAATAACAATGACAGCTGCAACCAAAAAATAGCCGAGCGTTGTGTACCAGCAGTCCCAGCTACTTGGGAGGCAGAGGCAAGAGATTCGCTTAAGCCCAGGAATTGGAGGTTGCTGTGAGCTGTGATGCCATGGCACTCTACCCAGGGTGACAGCTTGAGGCTCTGTCTCAAAAAAAAAAAGAAAGAAAGAAAACACAAACAGACAGGGGCCTGGCTCAGCCAGTATTCCCCAACAGGGCACCGTAGAGAACTAAAAAACTTAAAAATTAAATTAAATTAAAGTCACCTAGTGTTTCTAACTAACAACTGTATTTCTTTACTCTCCTTCTGAAGCTACTTCTGGGGATCTTGAAAAAGACACAAAGAGTGGGTGTGAGGGAACTGAAAGGCTGCTCCAGATTAGGAAGGAAAGGCAGGTGAGAGAGGCAGAAGAGAACACAACCAGAGCTCATCTCTGCAGAGAGGAAGAAACAGAAGACAGCACCAGGAACAAACAGTACCACTGAAAAACACACTGATTCGAAGGCCCATCTGCTGGTTAGACAGAGGCCCCTTCCCACCAGGGCACTCATTTGAAAAGTCTGGCCCTTGTGCCTGGTAGGTGGGGCACTTCCCAGGACTTGGTTCCAAACACCTATTGTTGGAACGTGCACTACCCGCTCAGAGAACGCATCACACTTGCCAAGCCTTGTAAGGCAAGTGTCCCTGAGGACTAAACAGCAGCTGCTGGACCCCTAGGAAGATAATGAGTGAGGCCACCTTATTGCCAGAGGGACCCAAGGACAAAGCCTCTGTCAGAGCAAATCTCAAGGTCACCAGGTTGTACCCATTTTAGCAGTTAAGGGAAAAGAGCAAGAGTATGGAACCTGCCCCTTTCTCACACCTTTTTCGCCATCTGTAAAACAAAGGGTCTGGATGAGGTGATCTCCAACATCTCTTCCTGCTCTACAATTTTTACAAACCCTGACATTCAGGTAAACAATTCATCCTAGGCTGGACCATTCAGGTCATCCATCCCCTGACTCTGGCCCAAACATGCAAAGCAGAGCTTCATCCTTTGCAAACATCTCTGGATTTTTTTCATTAGGGAACTCATAGACAAATCATTATCCATCCATTGAGAAGCCCTGCACCCCCAGAATCTCAATGTTGAAAACATGATAATGTCCATTCACACTGACTCTCTGGCCACTAAGATCCCTCTGACCTTAACACCAAGCAAAACAGCAGCAAAGGGCTCTCTAGTCACTAGCTCAACTGTTGGAGCATTTTGCAGCCAGCATAGAAATGTGGCCACCAGGGGGCACTGCCCTGAAAGTAATAAAGAAACAAAAACTCTTTTTGGTGTTTTCTTTTCCTTCTTACACTTAAGTGTCAAAACACCTAAAGCTTCCCTAATGAAAACACAAAGCAGATTTGCTGGGGTTTTAGAATGGCCTAGATGTCTTTTGTCTGCCTTTTGTTTGAAACCAATATTTTGGCCAAAAAGAAAAAAGGCAACTAGACTTTGAATACAACAACCCTTTCGGGGAAATTAACACTCTACTCCCCATTTCCCCTAAGAATGGTTGACACCATAGCTTGTCCTGAACCTCCCACCCCTTTAAAGGCTGAGGGTCCACAACATGGGCTAGCTGATCTGTAGGTCCCGCATGAAGGACTCAGTTGTGCATTTCCGTGAGGAATGTTTCTCTAGAGCTACCTAATTACAGAGTAAAACGTACCAACTCAATGACAAGTCTAAAGCTTTAGTTGCAGACACAGAATGACACAAATACAGACAGACAGCAGTAAAAAGTGAGCAAGGCATTAACTGAGATTTCCCAGGTCTTACACGACTACATGGGGAGCTCTGGTGCCTCTTATCAGAACTGGACTTCAAGAATATGCCAAAGGGTCTTCTCCAAATTCTATCACTTGCTAGGGTCCTTTCCACAGTGTATATATCCACAGTGCAATGTTCAAGTATCCTGTAATGTTCCCAAAGCCCTAGAACCCATTTGCAAAGCTTTAGCTTCAAGTTCCTTCTGATTTCCTTGTGAATTCCAAGGGCCACTACACATTCCCTACAACTACGAAAAACTTCCTTTCTCTCAGGGACACTAGCCTGGGAGAAGACAGCCTACCACATCCCCAGACCATGGGATACAAAACCAAGAGCTATTAAAAAATAAATAAGCTGCGCCCCTCTAACTTCAAGAAGAGGGCCTGTGGGGCTTGCAAGGGCAAAGTAGCAGGAAGCCCTTGGCACAGGCATGAAGCCCAGAGAGATGCTGCCAGGCCCATCTGCACATGCCAGCTCAGGTCAGACACTGGCCCAGTCACTACAGGGGATAAGGAAACCCAACTATTCAATTCTCTAAGATTTCTGGGGACCCCACAGGGACTACAATGCAAGTAGGGCCCATTTGCAAAAATCAAATCTACCAGGCGGTGCCTGTGGCTCAGTGGGTAGGACGCCAGCCCCATATACGGAGGGTGGTGGGTTCGAACTCGGCCCCGGCCAAACTGCAACAACAAAAAATACATTAATAAATAAAAATAAAATCTGCTAAGCAGAAACACTGCATCACAAAAGGTTTCTACCTGGAGTCTGCAAAAGGCTCCTAGAGCTGGATTCTCTTACGTTTTCATTGACAACTGGATTTAACTAACAGCTTCTCAGAAGCAAAGTCACAGTCACAGAGCAAGGCGAGGCCTACCTGACCTAAGACTCAGTACTTCTGTAATTTATTAAGAATATGATCTCTTAAAAACCGGAGACGCCACCAGGAGCACCATCAAGGTGGGAGGGGGGTGCACAGCCTGAATGGGGGAAGACCATTCTACACCACAGGAATCCATTTATCTAGCACCTTCTGCAGCAGCCACTCCCTAGCCGTGGGACCCCAGGCGGGGTACCCTACCTCTCTGCTGAACAGTCGCCCTGGACACGTGGCCCAGTTCATCACCCTGGCCAATTTGCAAAGCTGCTATAGGGCTCTAATGAGACAGCAAATCACCACATACATGCCAAGTATTGCTACTTGCTTCAGATGGGCTTAAGCCAGTGCTGTGCAATGACAGCTTCAAGAACCAAGCATACGCGGGCACGTAGTAGGTGCCCACGAACGTTAGTGCCCGTCTCCAATAAACAGAAGGGGACGAAGGAAGAAAAACACTCGGGTCCAAAAATACTCTCCTCCCCTAGCCGCTGCGTGGACTCCCCGATTTCCCAGGTCCCTCCGCCAACCTTCTACAGCACTCCCACCGCGCCCGGGGCAGCGGGGGCCTCCCCAGCGGGGTCACAGTGCACCTGAAAGCCCCGGTTGGTCCAAGCCTCATCGCCCGTACTGGCCACCACTGCTCTCGCACACAGTCGGCGGCCCAAGGCCACCTGGCCACTTGGACTCAGTCTCCCCGCGCGCTGCTTCTTCCCGTTTTGCTCTAACCTCCCAAATCAACCGCTTAGGCTGGACCGGGCTCAGGCCGGGGGTCCCGGGCGCCCGAGCCGCGTAGCTCCTTACCTGCACAGCTCCGCGAAGGCCTGGAAATTGAGCTTCTTGATTTTCTTCTCGCTCAGCCAGTAACCAACTCTCTTCCCTTTCAGAAAGGTCTGCATCTTCCTCCTCGGGCGGGGAACCTGGGTCCGGAGGAAATCGCCCACAGGCCGAGTCTGGCGGCCCGGCGCGCGCCGCGAGCGTGCGGGCACCTCCTCCCGGCGGCGGGGACGCGGAACGGGCTCCGGGCGCGCAGTCCTGCGGGGAGGGGCGGGCAGGGGCGGGGCGGGCGCGGCAGGCGGCGGGGAGGAGGGAGCGGCGCTGAGCGCGGAACGCCACTGGCTGGGCCGCGCGGGGCCGCCCGCAACGCCGCCGCCGCCCACGCCCCCGCCGCCCGAGGAGCTCACGCCCGCCAGTACGCCCGTGAGCGCTTCGCCGCCGCGGGCTGCAGCTGGGGCCGCGGCCCGCGGAAAGAGAGGCCGGGCCTTAGCGGACACCGCCCCGGCCCAGCGTGCCTCCCTTCGGGGCGCGCGGGCCCAGGCTACACGCCCTCCAGCAGCGACTGAGACGCGGCCCCTGCGCCCTCTGACCTCCAGCGCCCCGGTCGCTACCTGGCCCGTGCGCTGCGTTCGGCTGTTGCCAACCGGGCGCGTACCCTACAGACGTCCTCGGACCCCGGCAAGGCGCACGCGGCTGCCCGCGTCCCCTGTCCTCCCCGTTTGCCGCCGCCGCCCGCGGTCCTCACCCGCCGCCACTTCCTCTTCGGCCTCGTCCTCGCGCGCAGCCCGCCGAGAAGGGCGGCGGCGAGCGCCCGTGCACACGCCGAGCCCGGCCGCGCCGCCGCCCCGCGCTGACCCGGCCGGCCGGCCGCTGGAGCCCGGCGGGCGGCCAGGGCGCGCGGTGGGGTAGCCGCCAGGGGGCAGCGCGGCCCGCCGCCTCTTAAAGGCGCCGTTCCAGCCCGTAGCATTACTTGGAGCTTGTTTCCGTCGGCAGGGTGGGAGTGCGGGAGTGTTTTTAAGGAGACTTTTCCCAAGTAGTTTTACTTTTTGGAGGGGCGAAGCCAGGGAATCGAGCTATGGGCATTTCCTGCCTACCCTTTGTGGGTGATTGAGCCTCTGAGTTTCGTTGCTCGAAAGCATCGAAACAGTGTTCAGCTTCCCCATGTCAATTCATTGCAACTGCAAGCGGCGGACAGACGAGTTCAGTGAGATCACCTGTCTTCCACCAGGCCCACACCCGGGGCCCTGGGAAGGGGTAGAACACCCAGGGACCTTTCCAGCCATAGGACATCGACCACCAACTCACAATATGGGTCCCTTACAACGGGAGGGGGAAAGGGGTGGGAACTAGAAGCAGCAAAACTAAGAGGGACACCTGGAGATCCTCTTTCCTTTGGGGTGCAGCCAGTGTGGTCTCAGCATCCTGTATTCTCTAACCCTGCCTGCCCTGCCAATGCCCTGGGGGAAGGGCGTGCCTGCTGCAAAGAGCTTCTGGTTTAGAGAGGAAAAATGGATATTTCTCCAGAAGCTGGGGCAGAAAAAAATGGATTCCTATGGAAGGTAGTTCCAAGAAAGTTTCAGAGACATTGATGATAGCGGTGGAAAGTAAAAGTAAAGTAAAGAGTTTGAATTGAAGCTGGAAGAAATCAACCCCATGGTTAGGGAGTGACAAAGACTATCTTCTTTTCCTTTTTTTTTTTTCTTGTAGAGACAGGAGTCTCACTTTATCTCCCTCGATAGAGTGCCATGGTGTCACAGAGCTCACAGCAACCTCCAACTCCTGGGCTTAGACGATTCTCTTGCCTCAAGCCTTCCGAGTAGCTGGGACTACAGGCACCTGCCACAATGTCCGGCTATTTTTCTGTTTTGCAGTTCAGCTGAGGCTGGGTTTGAACCTGCCACCTTCAGTACATGGACCCGGCGCCCTACTCGATGAGCCACAGGGGCAGCCAAAGACTCTCTTCTTGACCAAACTTGGGTGTGTTGTTCCTTTCCCTTTTTTTTGAGACAGAGCCTCAAGCTGTCACCCTGGATAGAGTGCGGTGGCATCACAGCTCACAGCAACCTCCAATTCCTGGGCTCAAGCCAGTCTCCTGTCTCCGCCTCCCAAGTAGCTGGGACTACAGGCGCCCGCCACAACACCCAGCCATTTTTTGGTTGCAGCCGTCATTGTTGCCTAGCGAGACCGGGTTGGATTCGAACCCGCCAGCTCAGGTGTACGTGGGTGGCGCCTTAGCCCGCTGAGCCACAGGCGTAAAGCCAAGTGTGCTGTTCCCTTGAGCCAACTTTCTGATTAGGCCCTGACCTTGGGCTCTGTCCTTGACTGACTTAGTCCTGTTTTAGCAAGAACCCTGCTGAGTTAGGAAGACCCTCCACCCTTGGTGTGTGATTATCCTGGCCTGCTTGCAGTAAGAATCCTATCAAGTCAACTGAACCAAATCCCCCAGCCTTGCTGTTTCCACTTGGTAACTTTCCATCCACTGATAGTCCCAGGGTCTGCTGCTTGGCTATAGATTCCCTCTTTTCCTTGTGTCAGACTTGAGTTCACTCTATCCCACTGCAAAATCCCATTGCAATAGTCCCCCTGCAGCATCATAGATCACAGCAACCTCCAACTTTTGGGCTCAAGAAATCCTCAGTTTCTATTTTTAGTAGAGGCACCCGCCACAATGTCCAGCTATTTTTCTGTTTTGCAGTCTAACTTTTGCTCAGGCTAGTCTCAAACTCCTGAGCTCAATCAGTCCACCCGCCTCAGTCTCCCAGAGTGCTAGGATTACAGGCATGAGCCACTACACCCTGCAGCAATAGTCCTTTTTTTTTTTTTTTTTTTGAGACAGAGCCTCAAGCTGTCGCCCTGGGTAGAGTGCCATGGCATCACAGCTCACAGCAACCTCAAACTCCTAGGCTCAAACAATTCTCCTGCATCTGCCTCCCAAATAGCTGGGACTACAGGGACCCGCTGCAGCACCCCACTGTTTTTTGGTTGCAGCCATCATTGTTTGGCAGGCCCAGGCTGGGTTCGAACCCACCAGCTCAGGCATATGTGGCTGGTGCCTTAGCCGCTTGAGCCACAGGCGCTGAGCCAATAGTCTTCTTCTTGAGTGAAATCTTCCTTGCCATCCTGAAGAAGTCTCTGATTAATTTCTTACTTAACAAGGAAGGAGAAAAAGAATAGGGTGGAGAGTAGAAACACCACTAGGTAGAAGGCAGGGCTCCCCTGAGCAGGTCAGCTGAGGAAGGGCCAGGCATGCCATAACCAAGGGTACTGGGTTCCCAAGGCCCTGGGAGCCTACCAGGGAAGGGGTCACAGGGTCAAGGGTCAGCTCTGTGCCTAAGAAAGCCTGGTTCCTGGAAAAGAATAAAGGAGAAAAGTGGATAAAAGGACAACCACGAAAGGACCACCACTCTCATCCCACCCCACCCCCCTTGAATGAAGGCTAATCAAGTAAAAACAAAGGGGGTGTGGAGGGCAACAAAAAACTTTGTACTACTGAAACCAGCAGTAGAAAGCCTTGCACAGGCTATAAGTGTTCTGCTGTTTTCAGGAGCTGAAAGAGCCACTGAAGTCTAGGAGGCTTCCTGTAGTTACTTTCCTCCTTCAACAAACAAATGGAGCCGAGTGGATGGCAGAGATACTGTGGAGTACTAGGATACAGGGGAGTAAAGTAGAGGTTCCAGGAAATGGGTAAAGGTCATTGAGTTGGATGAGAACCAAAAAAGAAATGGGTAGGGGGATGGCAGTCTGCTCCGCTTTGCTGAATGGGGAGATTGTGGCATTGGATTTTCAAGGATGAATAGAAGTTCAGGGGGGGACTGGAATGGGCATTCCAGGCAAAGGGAAAACAGGTGGGCAGGTTCAGAGGGTGAAAAGGCAAGAACACTGTAAACAGCTAGACGTGGTACAATGGGCATAGACAGGAAGATACAGCCTGAGTAATGGATGAGGCGGCTGGGACTTGGGAAGGACTTGAAGGCAGTATGGGGAGCGGGGAGTAGGGGTTGCCTCCTACTGCGGAGCTGGATGAAGTTCTTTTCATCTCCTCCTCTATAATGTGGGGGATAAAATGCCCCACTGGAGTTGCTGAGTAGACTTAACAGGCCAGCAGAGAAGACCAGGTATGGACAGGGCACTGGACATCCTCAGACTCACAGAAAGCCCCGTCTTTCAGTCCCAGTCTCAGGGACCTGCTTTCTTCCCCTTACAAGCCTTCTTTCTTCTGTTAATCCTAAGTGCAACTAAGTGAGGCTTATTCACACTGAGACTTCCAAGGTGATCACAAATGTCTACTCTAGCTCTCGGCTGGACCAAGTACTTGCTATGTGTGACCTTGCAGGCTGCTTAGCCCATTACAACCTCAGATCCTCTGTCCTATCTTATGGGGGAAACCCTGCTCTGTGAGAGCAGTCTAGAATACAAAGATGGGTGGCTATGAAGTCTAAAATGTGTCCATGAGGATGGGGCGAGTGGTTCACACCCATAATACCAGCACTCTGGGAGCCACAGCAGGCGGATTACTTGAGCTCTGGAGTTTAACACCAGCCTGAGCAAGAGTGAGACCCTGTCTCTACTAAAAATGAAAATGTAGCCAGGCGTTGTGGTGGGTATCTGTACTCCCAGCTACTTAGAAGGCATACGCAAGAGGATTGCCCAAGCCCAAGGGTTTGAGGTTGCTGTGAGCTATGACACTACAACACTCTAGTCTGGGTCAACAGAGTGAGACTGTGTCAAAAAAAAAAAAAAAAGTGACAAAGGTATTGTAAGAAAGCCAAGCAGATATCTGGGTTAAGAGCTCTCAGGCAGAGGAATAGCAAATGCCCTAAGGTGGACTTGGGCCTGGTCTGACAAAGGAGACCAAACTGGCCAGAGCAGAATGAGCAATGGCAAGAATGGAGACCACTGCAAGCATCCAGGCACGTGGTGACCCAGTGGTAGAGGGAAGGTGGTGAGGGGGGGTCAGAGCAGGAGGTAGTTCAGAGGCGGTGGGATTTACTGGTGGGTAATATATGGGAATGCAAGTAAAAGAGAAAGCATAGATGTCTGAAGTTCTTGACCTGAGCAATGGAAAAAATAGTTTGCTGACAATTGAATGGGAAAGTCAAGAAGGCAATACAGGTTTGGGGGCTTTGGCCAGGGGTTCTGTTTTGACAGGTCAGGTTTGAGACCATCTGCCAGATATCTGAGTGGAGATATCAAGCAGGCAGTGTGATAAGAGAGGCTTGAGTTAGGAATGTGACTCAGACTGGAGACATAAAATTGGGAGTTGTCAAGGTAGAGATGTAGTTAAAACCTTGAGACTAGATGAGATCACTTAGGGTGTTGCTGTAGGCAGAGGAAAGGTCAAGGATGGAGCTGAGGAGCATGACCATGTTCAGCCATCAGGGAGGAGCAGGGGAGAGGCAATAGGGAGGACATAGAAAAAAAATCCAGGGAGTACACAGTCCAGGAAGCCAAGCCAGGAAGGTGTTTCTGGAAGGAAAGGCCAGTCAGCTCCGTGGAATTAGGGGAGGATTAATGGGTGGCCTTGGATGTGATGACAAGGAGGTCATTGGTGACCTTTACAAGAGCAGATACGGAATTTCTCAGACATGCCAAGTCAGAAGCCCAAGTGTAATGCAGTGTGTATAGTAGGCTGCCATGAGTGAGAAAGTAAGGGCCGCACACATAAAGATATGGTTGTGTGAACAGAGAATGTCTCATTCTGAAAAGACACATGAGAAACAATTAACACTGGTTGCTGTGGGGGAGAGAAAATGGAAAAGGAGACGATAGAGTGAGAAGAGATTCATCTCTCATTTCATATTTGTGGTGCTATCGACGATGTATAGTTTTCATCTAGCATATATTACTTTTTCAATTAAAAATAATTATGAAGAGAAAAATGTTCTATTATGAAGTGAAAAATATATGAAAAAAATGGTGCACAGCACAGTTCCAATAAACACCAATATCCTGTTGAAAGAGCTGTTTGTGGAGGAAACCCTCTAGGCACCCTCTCCAAGCTGAAAATGAATCACAATTCCCCCATACATCTTCTTCTTCTTTTTTTTTTTTTTTTTTTTGAGACAGAGCCTCAAGCTGTCGCTCTTGGTAGAGAGCTGTGGCATCACAGCTCACAGCAATCTCCAACTCTTGGGCTTAAATGATTCTCTTACCTCCGCCTCCCAAGTAGCTGGGACTACAGGTACCTGCCTCAACACTCAGCTATTTTTGGGTTGTAGTTGTCATTGTTCTTTGGCAGGCCCAGGCTCAATTCAAACCCACCAGCTTGGTGTATATGGCTGGTGCTTTAGCTGCTTGAGCTACAGGCACTGAGCCCCCTTCCCTCCCTCACCCCCCCTGCATCTTTTAAAAATATATTTTCCAGGCTCAGTACCTGTGGCTCAAGCGGCTAAGGTGCCAGCCACATACACCTGAGCTGGCAGGATCAAATCCAGCCCTGGCTGGCCAAACAACAATGACGGCTGCAACCAAAAAAAAATCCAGGCGTTGTGGCAGGCGCCTGTAGTCCCAGCTACTTGGGAGGTGGAGGCAGGAGAATTGCTTGAGCCCAGGAGTTGGAGGTTGCTGTGAGCTGTGATGCCACAGCACTCTACCCAGGGCGACAGCTTTGAGGCTCTGGTGAGGCAGTGTCTCACCACTATATGGTGCTTAAAAAAAAAGAAAAGAAAAAGAATTTTTTACCATTATCTAAAACTCAATCTTCGTTCAAATATCCCTGATTGCCTCTAAGAGTTTCTTTACACCCGATTTGTCCAAACCAGAATCCAACGGAAGCTTTGCATTGCATCTGGGTGTGATGTTTCTTGAGCTCCTCTACTCTAATCAGGTCCCCTCATGAAAGAGACGGGATTGATTGGTTCTGCAGAAGAGTCATCTTTCTGATTTGCCTGGTTGCTTCTTCATGGTGCCATTTAGCTTGTTTCTCTATCCCTAAATTTCCTGGAAACTGAAAGTTAGATATAAAGTCTTAATTAGAATCAAGTTAAAAGCTTTTACCAGAAAATACAGGTCTGGCTGTGCTAACATTTTTACATGTCTGAGATCTGACAGTTAAGTGTGCAAACTCATCCTAGTAAAAGTGGGTACCCTTGAAGTCTCCCAATGGGAAGCTATCCCCTGAAGCCAGAGCCTAGTACACCCTTCAAAGCAATTTTGGAATCTTTCTGGAATGGCCAATAGTGCTGTCATCCTATTACTCTTGATGCCCTGAATGTCATCAAAATGTCTTCCTTTCTTGCTCAGCACCTGTAGCTCAAGCAGCGAAGGTGCCAGCCACATACACCAGAGCTGGCAGGTTCAAATCCAGCCTGGGCCTGCCAAACAACAAAGACAGCTACAACCAAAAAATGGCCAGCCATTGTGGGGGGCACCTGTAATGCCAGCTACCTAGGAGGCTGAGGCAAGAGAAATGGTTTGAGCCCAGGAGTTTGAGGTTGCTGTGAGCTGTGAGCTGCGATGCCATGGCACTCTACCCAGGGCAATAGCTTGAGGCACTGTCTCAAAAAAAAAAAAAAGTATTCATTTCATTATTTCCTTTACCTTGTAAAGAAACAAGTAATTGGGGGCAGCACCTATGGCAGTGAGAAGGGCACTGGCCCCATATACCAAGGGTGGTGGGTTTGAACCTGACCCCGACCAAACTGCAACAAAAAAATAGCCAGGCATTCTGATGGGCACCTGTAGTCCCAGCTATATGGGAGGCTGAGGCAAGAGAATCGCCCTAGCCCAAGAGCAGGAGGTTGCTGTGAGCTGTGACACCAAGGCACTCTACCAAGGGCAACAAAATGTGAGACTCTGTCTCAAAAAATAAATAAAAATAACTCCCCCACAAACAGTGCCATGTGAGCTGGTGCAGTATCATGATGCAGGAACCACACTTTTCTCATGCCAAGATTTTCAGTTAAGATTTTCCTAACTAAAAAAAGAAAGAAAGAAAGGCAGAAGGCTGGGCACAGTGGCTCACACCTATAATCCTAGCCCTTGGGAGGCCAAGGCAAGTGGATTGCCTGAGCTCATGGGTTCGAGACCAGCCTGAGCCAGAGTGAGATCTCATCTCAAGAAATCGCCCAGGCGTTGCGGAGGATGCCTGTAGTCCAGCTACTTAGGAAGCTGAGGCAAGAGAATCGCTTGAGCCCAACAGTTTGAGGTTGCTGTGAGCTATAATGCCACAACACTCTACCAAGGGTGACCAGGTGAGACTCTGGCTCAAAAAAAATAAGAAAAGGAAGGAAGAAAACAAAAAATACAGAAAAAAAAGAAAAAGATTTCTGTAACTATTTCTTTATCAATGGTTACTTGATCTGTTGTGCTTCTCACAGTCAGCCAATGATTTTGACCCACAATTCAATGAATTTTTGTAATGTTTTCATCAGTACGGCTCACTACTGGCCGCTCTGACCTGTCTTCATCAGTGACACTTTCTCTCCCCTCAGGAAGAGTTTTACTCCATTTGTACACTGCTGTCTTCTTCATGGCATTATCCCCGTAAACTTGGACTAACATAGCCCTCCCTGATTTTACGTCCATTCTTGTTGAGCTTAACAACAGATTTAATGTTTGTTCATTGCTCTAATTCAAGCTCTGACATTTTCGAGACAGCACACAAAAACTCACAACAATAAGGAATGCCACATATTGTCATAAACACAGCTATGAGATGCTGATATACCAAGGTTATGACACCTTTCTGAGTTATTTGTATGATGCTGCCACCATAAGCACAGGGTGACAAGTTTGCAAATTTAATTGTCAGACTTCTCACGCACCCATTTTACTACCACTGAAATCAAGATAGAGAATATTCCTAGCTCCTCAGATGGCTCTCTCTTGTGCCCCCTTATAACAGCCCCCATACAAAGGAAACCTCCATTTGGACTTTTATTACACAGATGAGTTTTGCCTATGTCTGTACTTCATATAAATGGCATCTTACAATATGAACTTTTTCACTCAGTGTTATTCCATTATTGTCTTATTTCTTTGAATAAATTTGCCGCAATTTTGTTATTTTTTTGTCCATTCTGTTGCTGATAGACTTCCTAATGGTTTTTTTTTTTTTCTAATGGTTTTAACACCAATTGATAATCTTGCCTAAATTGATGATTTCTGGTTTCTTTGGTTGTTTTTTTTTTTCGGAGACTGAGTCTCACTAAGTCACCCTTAGTAGAGTGCATAACAGCAACATCAAACTCCTGGGCTTAAGTGATTCTCTTGCCTCAGTCTCCCAAGTAGCTGGGACTACAGGTGCCCACCACAACACCTGGCTATTTTTGTTGTTGTTGTTTTTGTTGTAATTGTCGTTGTTTGGCAGACCCAGGCTAGGTTTGAACCCACCAGCCCTGGTATTTGTGGCTGGTTCCCCAGCCGCTGAGCTATAGGTGCTGAGCCCTAAATTGATGATTTCTTTGGAGTTTAAAAAAAAAAAAAAACTGAACAGATAGTAACAGTGGCTGTTATCTCTGGAAAAAGTGGGGTAGGTGTTTTAAACTAACATTGCAGGTCTGGTAACAGGGAGATGCTGCAATTCAAGAAGTGTTCACTTAGAATACACAGGGCCAAGCCTGGTAGCTTATGCTTATAATCCTAGCACTTTGAAAAGCTGAAGTGGGTAGATTGCTTGAGCTCAGGAGTTCAAGAACAACCTAAGAGTGAGACTCCATCTCTAAAAAAATAGCCAAGTAGGGCGGTGCCTGTGGCTCAGTGGGCAGGGCGCCAGCCCCATATACCAAGGGTGGTGGGTTGGAACCCGACTCTGGCCAAAGTGGAACCCCAAAAATAGCCGGGCGTTGTGGCACGTGCCTGTAGTCCCAGCTACTTGGGAGGCTGAGACAAGAGAATTCCCTAAGCCCAGGAGTTGGAGGTTGCTGTGAGCTGTGTGACACCACAGCACTCTACCTTGGGCTATAAGGTGAAACTCTGTCTCTACAAATAAGTAAATAAATAAAATAAAAATTGCTGAGTGTTGTGGCGGGCACTGGTAGTCCAGCTACTTGGGAGCTGAGGTAAGAGGATTGCTTGAACCCAAAAGTTTGAGGTTGCTGGAGGTATAACGCCATGGCTCTCTACTCAGGGCTACCGGCTAAAACAAAACTCATAAATATGTGGCCTTCTATAGCCACCTGCCAAGAAAGGCATGCTTGCCTCATTTTACGGAATGGGGACAGTCACATAGTCATGCTGGGCATTTTTGCAACTGTAGGGAGAGGCAAAGAGCGAACAGGATAGGAATCCACTTTTCCAGAGGAAAGGAAGGAAGTGCTCAGAGAAAAAAGGCAGCACGAAGGAGTTGTGAAATACAGCTAGCTGCAGCAACATGCCCTTTGTACAGGCCAATCAACTGAGGGAGAGAAAGCCAGCAGCAGCCAGCCCTACCTATTGCCCAAGCAAGGCTGAGCCCCAAGGCCAGAGACTCCTTGGACAATGCTTGCTCTCTCCTCACACCATTATTTCATGCCCAAAGCCAAAGTGGTAAAAAAGTAGTGACTGGGCCTGTATGTGGGGATTTGTCTCCATGGCACCCTCTTCTGCAATATTTGTTCTCCCTCTAAAGCCTGGGAAATGTCCCTCTCAAAGCCATCAGTTCCTGCCATGCCAAACATTTAGTGACATTCCTTTAGTCCTCTGTGGCACTTAGAAAACATAGCTATTGACTAACTATATTAAGAAATGCCATCTACAGCCCACCCCTAGCCAGCCCCACAAACCCCAGTGACGTCCACCCTCCAGAGTCATGAGGAAAGGAGGCCCCTGGTGGCCTCTTGGGTCCTAAATTGCTTTTCCTGGCACAGTCCCACCCTCGGGCTCTGCCAGACAGACAACTGCAGTGGGATCTCACTTTACAAGAACTCTAGATTTAAAAAGGGTGGGGGGATGCTCACAGCACACATGCCTCAGTGGGGGATGCTTCACCAGCCTCCACTTGGGTCTGAAAGAGGATTCCATCTATAGTAATGTGTATCAAACACCACTTTTAAACATGCACCCATTGTGGAAGGGGAAGCATCACACACCAGCCGGGAGCAGTGCTTGTTCCACTTCAGCTAGCGCAGGACCACCTGGGGATCTCGTTATAAGATGCATGTTCTGATTGGGAGGAGGTGAGGCTGCACTTATGTCGGGTGATGCTGCTGCTGCTGGTCCACTGGTCGCTCTGAGCAGCAAGATCTAGAAACTAAAACATATTGTCTTCAAGGTATAGGGCTAAAAATGACATGGAAATAGAAACAAAGACAAAACACTAAGTCAACAGTTCCTAGGCTGCATGTTAGGATTACTGAGGTGCTTTAAAACACAAATACTTTAGCAGCACTCGTAGCTCAGTGGGTAGGGCGCCGGCCACATATACCCAAGCCGATGGGTTCAAACCTGGCCTGGGCCAGCTGAACAACAATGACAACTGAAACAAAAAAAAAATAGCCAGGCATTGTGGCAAGCGCCTGTAGTCCCAGCTACTCGGGAGGCTGAGGCAAGAGAATCACTTGGACCCAAGAGTTTGAGGTTGCTGTGAGCTATGATGCCACAGCACTCTACTGAGGGTGAAATAGTGAGACTCTGTCTCAAAAAAAAAAAAAAAATCTTCTGCATCTGAGATAAACACATAGATATGCATAAAACAAAACCATCTTTCCAACCAGGTGTGGTGGCTCACACTTATAATCCTACCACTCTGGGGGAACAAGGCAGGAAGATCCTTTGAGCTTAAGAGCAGTCTGAGCAAAAGTGAGACTCCATCTCTACTAAAAATAGAAAAACTAGCCAGGTGTAGTGATGGGAATCTTTAGTCCCAGCTACTGAGAAGGCTGAGGCAAGAGGATCACTTGAACCCAAGAGTCTGAGGTTGCTATGAGCTATGATGCCATGGCTCTCTCAAAAACAAACAAATAACAACAACAAAAAAAAGCCCACAAAAACAAATAAGTCTTCCCCAAGGTATTTGAGTGCACAAGGAATTGAGAACTATTACATTATGGCAATATATGGGGAGAAATGAGTTGTGAAATTGTCATCTTCATCACTTATAATCAATTTTCGATTTTCTTTTCTTTTCTTTCTTTTTTTTTGAGGCAGGGCCTCTCAAGCTGTCACCCTAGGTAGAGCGCTGTGGCGTCACAGCTCACAGCAACCTCCAAGCGATTCTCCTGCCTCCACCTCCCAAGTAGCTGGAACTACAGGCACCCACCACAATGCCCAGCCATTTTTTGGTTGCAGTCATCATTGTTGTTTGGCAGGCCCTGGCTGGATTCAAACTCACCAGCTCAGGTGTACGTGGCTGGCGCATTAGCCGCTTTGGCCATAGGTGCTGAGCCTATGATCGATTTTCTTTACATTAAAAAAGTAAAAGCTACTATGCATGTATTTATGAAGCCCTTAAAAGCAACACTGCGTACTGTCCTCATGTCAGCCCTATGTGGGGACCAGCTGTTTCCTCCTACTTTACAGCTAAAGAAACTGAGAGCTGCAGGCACTGCACTGAGGTCCAAGTAACTAAATGGTGAGACTGGAGCTGAACTCAAGGTCAGCCGACCCTGCAGCCCACCTATAAACCAGGGATCAGCATCTTACAGCCAGACTAACCCCTACGCACCACCTACTTTTTAAAAGTCTTGCCTATGTCTGCTTTCTTGCTGCAAAGGCAGAGTTGAGTAGTTGCAACAGAGACCTATATGGCCTGCAAAGCTTAAAATAATTACATCCGGCCCTTGCCAAAAAAGTTTTGCTGACCCCTGCTCAAAATGGTTTTACTGTTTATAAATTCTCCACTTTTCTTTTTTTACACTTAAACGAGCACTGTTTTTCCTCCCAAACTCTGCCAAATTCAAACATGTATAAAGTTGCTTTTATAGGGTCACTTAACCAGAACCCAGTCAGTTGCTTGTCCAAGATTTCTGGGTAGATGGATTCAAGTCCATGAATGCAAATACATCAAGCATTCAGAAGTGTGCGGGCATATAAATATAACAAGCCCTTAGAGGCTCACCTTTTTCATACACGTAGCAGCTGCCAGTCCTCCTGGAGTCTGGGCCAGGGCTGAAAAAGGCAAGCAGCTGACTAAGAATATCAAAATGACAAACTGAAGAGAGAGGGGTCCCCCTCCATGAAGTTATTTCCATGTGTGTAGGATACATGAAAAATTCATTTATCGAACATCTGTTGAGGTCAGTGACATACTATGCAGAGTCAATGAGAAAAGAGGCATGTTCTTTGGCCTCAAGAAACTCATGGACTCGTGGAAAAATCAGGTAAGTATGTCTAGAGCCATATGGAACCATAAGGAGAGGGCATCCTGGAAGTCACTGGGGGAGGTGAGTTTGGGAGCTATACAAAGGTACTACAGCCATAAGACCCTTGAGGAAGCCTGGCATGGTGGGTCCCACCTGTAACCCCAGCACTTTGGGAGGACTGCTTGATTGTTGGAGAACACTCTGGGCAACATAGCAAGACTCCCAGATCTCTACTTAAAAAAAAACAAAAAAACAAAAAAACAAGCCCCTCATGGCTCAGTGCCTGTGGCTCAAGCGGCTAAGGCGCCAGCCACATACTCTTGAGCTGGCAGGTTCGAATCCAGCCCGGGCCCGCCAAACAACAATGGCGGCTGCAACCAAAAACTGGCTGGGCGTTGTGGCGGGCGCCTTTAGTCCCAGCTACTTGGGAGGCGGAGGCAGGAGAATCACTTGAGCCCAGGAATTGGAGGTTGCTGTGAGCTGTGATGCCATAGCACTTTACTCAGGGTGACAGCTTGAGACTCTGTCTCAAAAAAAACAAAAAAAAGAAAGAAAAAAAACAAGCACCTCAATCCAGGTTTGGTGGCTCATGCCTGTAATCCTAGCACTCTGGGAGGCCAAGGAGGGTGGATTGCTTGGACTCAGGAGTTGGAGATCATTCTGAGCAAAAGTGAGATCCCATACCCCATCTCTACTAAAAAATAGAAATACCAGCTGGGAGTTATGATGGGCACCTGTAGTCCCGACTACTCCGGAGGCTGAGGCAAGAGGATCTTTTGAGCCCAAGAGTTCCAGGATACTATGAGTTATGATGACACAGACACTCTACCCAGGGTTACAGAGTAAGACCATGTCTCAAAACAAAACAAAACAAAAACCCTCAAGGGCAGGCAGATTGTGTGCATTTCTCTCTCTCTCTGTCCCAACTACTCATGGTTATAGGCCTCAGCAACTAAGAGGCTTTTTTTTTTTGCAGTTTTCAGCTGGGGCTGGGTTTGAACCCACCACCTCTGCCTTATGGGGCCAGTGCCCTACTCCTTGAGCCACAGGCACCGCTCCGTAAGAGGCATTTATTAAATATTATGTTTAATTCATTGGAAACCAGGGAGGGAAGGTGAGACAACTTGGGTAGAGTCCAGATTCTACCTATCTTGGAAGAAAGAAGTGATTCTGGAAGGTTTTTCAATTTTTGTTTTAGTTATTTAAATGATGGCATTAATATACACTCTTAAAGCATTTTTGGGAAAAAGAGACTGTGAAAGAAAAATTACCCAACGTGATCACATAATCACAGTTAACATTTATTTCCTTCCTGTGTCTTTTCTATAAATAAGTAACATGTTTTTAATTTTACAGCCTGATTTCCCTTCCTCATCATCATTCCTTAGGTATCCTGGCTGTTACCACAGCCTTAATAATCATTTAGTTTTAATGACTGACTGGTATTCTGCCTAGCAATTACCTAAGCCATCAACTCACTTCACTCACTGCTCCCCTGATATTGAGCACCTGAGTCATTTCAATCTTATTTTAAGGCATTAGAATTGTGAAGATTAAGCAATTCACTTAAGTACAGCGCCTGCCATGTAAGTGTTAGTGATCATGACAGATGGTGCTGGATGAATGTCTTTATCCCTAAAGCTCACTCGTGATTATGTCCTTGGAAACAACTCATTATAGGTAAATAAGGGAATCCTTCAGTGACAGTAAGTCAAAGGCATGTCCCAAAAGCTGAAACTGACTTTAGCTGGGCAGGATGGTTCATGCCTGTAGTCTCAGCTACCTGGCAGGGTAAGGAGGGTTGTTTGAGCCCAGAAGTTCCAAACCAGCCTGGGCAACATAGTGACACCCCATCTCTACCAAAAAAAAAAAAAAAAAAAAAAAAGACCCTTTTTGAGGGCAAAACACGATTTTAAGAGGGACTTTACCCAACAAATGCAATCAATGTAACATGGTTTCTTGTACCCTCAATGAATCCCCAACAATAAAAAATAAATAAATAAATAAAAAGACCCTTTTTAAAAAATAGTAAGCATGAAACTGGCTTTAACTTACAGGGTGGCTTTTAAAACAGTGATACTCCACCATAGAATTATAATAATTCTATTATAGAGTATCACTAGCACAAAGTCCACCTTTGACGGGTGGATCCTGCCTTTAAAGACTCTATTCAAGGGCAGTGTCTGTGGCTCCAGGAGTAGGGTGTCAGCCTCATATGCCAGAGGTGGCAGGTTCAAACCCGGCTCCGACCAAGAACTGAAAAAAAAAGACTATTCAAGATTGGGCGCAGTACCTCATGCCTGTAATCCTAGCACCCTGGGAGGCTGAGACCCATGGATCACCTAAGGGATTCAAGACCAGCCTGAACAAAAGTGATATTTCTAAAAATATCCAGGTGTTGTGACGGGTGCCTATAGTTCCAGGTACTTGGGAGGCTGAGATCAGAGAATCGCTTAAGCCCAGGAGTTTGAGGTTGCTGTGATGCCATGGCACTCTACCGAGGGCAACACAGTGAGACTCTGTCTGAAAAAAACAAAAACAAAAAAGAAGATTCAAATTTAACTGGGTCTTCTATTTTCCATCTGGAAATCCTACCCTTAAAGAGCCCTGTCCAACTTTTGAAGCTACCTCAATGTGAATGTGACCTTTATCTGCCACCTGGAGTCAGTTTCTCCCCCTCTTCTCCTGGGAGTGGGGCTATCCATGTTGAATGGGTGCCAAGGGCACAAGCCCCTGTGCCATATTAGGAAAGCTGGGCCTAGCCTAGAAGAGCTGGTTTGTTTGTTTGTTTTGTTGGGTAAAGATTTTTCCTGCTTACATTAGTGGGTAAAGGTTTGTTTTCTTTTGAGAGAGCCAGAAATATCCAAGCAGGCCTGGCCCCAGCAGAGTCGGTAGAATAGATCACACAGCTCCTTCCTATCTTCCCTAGGAAAGCCCCTCAAGCATTTTGAAGGCCCAGTGGGAAGAGAAGAGGAAGGCACCTTACCTTTGAGAAGCAGACAGGCTGAGCCCATCAGGGAAGAAGGATGTCAGGAGCCAGCCACCCAACAACATGGTGTAGGAAAGGACTTGAAAGATTTGCTTAAGATTCTGGACAACTTCCCTTACATGCCTCTACTCACCCAGAGCTTTTCCTTCTATCAGGGCAGCCCATTTTGCATTCATACCCTTGGCTTCCAGAAAGTTTTTCTTTTTTCTTTTTTTTTTGAGACACAGCCTCAAGCTGTCACCCTGGGTAGAGTGCTGTGGCATCACACTCACAGCAACCTCAAACTCCTGGGCTCAAGCGATTCTCCTGTCTCACTTCCCAAGTAGCTGGGACTACAGGTTTCCGCCACAACGCCTGGCTATTTTTTTTTTTTTTTTTTTTGAGACAGTGCCTCAAGCTGTCACCCTGGGTAGAGTGCTGTCGCATCACAGCTCACAGCAACCTCCGACTCCTGGGCTCAAGCGAGTTTCTTGCCTCCGCCTCCCAAGTAGCTGGGACTAAAGGCACCCGCCACAACGCCCAGCCATTTTTTGGTTACAGCCGTCATTATTGTTTGATGGGCCCTGGCTGGACAGGTGTACGTGGCTGGCACCTTAGCCCATTGAGCCACAGGCACCGAACCACCTGGCTATTTTTTGGTTGCAGCCGTCATTGCTGTTTGGCGGGCCCAGGCTGGATTCGAACCTGCCAGCTCAGGTGTATGTGGCTGGTGCCTTAGCTGCTTCAGGCACAGGTGCCGAGCCTCTTTCTTTTTTTTTGAGACAGAGTCTCACTTTATATCCCAGGCTAGAGTGCTATGGCATTATAGCTCACAACAAGCTCAAATTACTGGGTTAAGTGATCTTTTTTTTTTTTTTGGGGGGGGGTTAAGGGATCTTCCTGCCCCAGCCTCCCAAGTAATTAGGACTATGAGCACCTGCCACAGTGCCCACTAATTTTTTTTTTCCTTTTTTCCTTTTTTTTTTTTTTTGAGACAAGAGTCTCACTATGTCACCTTTGGTAAAGTGCTGTGGCATCACAGCTCACAGCAACCTCCGACTCTTGGGCTCAAGCGATTCTCTTGCCTCAGCCTCCCAAGTAGCTGGGACTACAGGCACCTGCCACAGTGCCAGGCTATTTTTTGTTGCAGGTGCCATTGTTGTTTAGTTGTCCTGGTCCGGGTTCGACCCACCACCCTCGGTGCATGTGGCTGGTGCCTTCACCACTATGCTGTTTTTTTTTTCTTTTCCCTTTTTTTTGAGACAGTCTCACTTTGTTACCAGCTATGGCATCATAGCTCACAGCAACTTCAAATCTTGTGCTCAAGCAATCCTTTTGCTTCAGCCTCCTGAGTAGTTGGGACTACAGGTGACTTCCACAATGCCTGTGTAATTTTTTTTCCTATTTTTAGTAGAGACAGGGCCTCATTCTTGCTCAGACAGGTCTCAAACTCCTGAGCTCAAGCAAGCCTCCTGCCTCAGCCACCCAAAGTGCTAGGATGACAGACATGGGCCACCAAGCTCAGCTCCAGAAAGTTCTTTTTTTTTTTTTTTTTTAATTGTTGGGGATTCATCGAGGAAGTTCTTTCTTCTTTTGTGTCCAAACTCCATTTCCCTCAGGGTGGAATCAGACCTTTTTTAACCTTCTAACCTAAAACTGATGCCATTCAGAAGGCTGTGACCACTGGAGTGTGAATATTGACCTCTATCCCTGACTCTAGCTATTGGTCAGGAGTGACAGGCCAGGCTGGGATACATGTGGAAACCAGCCAACTCCCCTGCCCTCTGAAGGTCCTTCCCACTAGCCTTCTCTTTCAAGGCCAGAACAGCCCCATCTCCCCCATCTGGATGTTGTCCTCTGAGCCTGCCTCAGGCCATCCTGGGCACATCTGGCCTTCCCTGGCTGGCTCTGGGCACAGCTGATTTCTCACTCAATGAAGATGGCACTCTGTGTGCCTCACGTCCAACTGGTCTTTTTGAATAGTTCTACCACTTCATCGACAAGGAAAAAGGTTGAAGCTAAGTGGCCTCCCTAAAGTCACACAGCCAGCTGGTGACAGAGTAAACACCTTGAATCCAGGTCTTCTGGCTCCTAAACTAGACTTCTCTTTAGTCTAACACGCTGATCTGTTTCTGCACAAGGACAGCAAATGCCCAGTACTTAGTGGCTGTGACATTGAGAAAGCTGCCCAACCTCTCCTGGGAGTCTCAGTTTCCTCATTTGTAAAGTGGGAATAACAATGGCACCTAACTGAAGGGAATTCTTGGAGGATCAGATGAGAGGACTTTTGCTCAGTGTAAGACCTAATTAAAAGGGCGGCGCCTGTGGCTCAGTGAGTAGGGAGCCGGCCCCAGATGCTGAAGGTGGTGGGTTCAAACCCAGCCTCGGCCAAACTGCAAAACGGAAAAATAGCCTGGCGTTGTGGCGGGCGCCTGTAGCCACTCGGGAGGCTGAGACAAGAGAATCGCCTAAGCTCAGGAGTTGGAGGTTGCTGTGAGCTATGTGACGCCATGGCACTCCACCGAG
>CAUYON010125306.1:0-16436 GCA_963573935.1 Arctocebus calabarensis
GAGAGGGTGGGGGGAGATGGGACAAAGGGTGAGATCACATGTGTGGTACATATTCGAAGCGTCAGGAGAAAACTTCTAAATATGGATCAAAAATGTTTTCATATAGTAAACGAGAAAATATCATGAACGGTATGTCAATCAGGTTGATAAAATATCTAAGATTGCATGTGAAGCCCCCACACTGTACCCCATGGTTGAACTAATGTACACAGCTATGATTCAATTAAAAAAAAAAAAAAAGTAATCCTAAGGGATGCATATCCACAGATTTTTCCCCTAGTATATATTCTCCCTGTCTTCCTTGTAAAGGAAGTAAATGCATCTTCCTTTTCACCTAGGCTTGGATAAATGCTGTATTTCCCAGACCCCCATACAACTAAGTGTCCATGTGGCCAATGAGACATAACAGATTGTCAGGTGACAGCTCCTGGGCTCCATCCTTTGAAAATTTGGTGCATACATCCTTTTCTCCATCCCTTCCTTTATTCGGTTACCTAGAATGAGAATGTGGTGGCTGGAACTTCAAACACCACCTTGCACTGTGAAGTCTAAGTCTGAAGTAGGAAAAGGGGCAAGGTGAGAGAATCTGGGTCTCTGAGCCCTTTGTGAGGAAGAACAACCCTAGATTGCCCACCTCTGGACCTGTACATGACAGACAACTAAGCAACTGCCATGTTTAAACCATTATTATTTCTGTAGTCTGCTGACAGAGCTGAACTCAATCCCAACTGCCATAGAAAATGAGCACCTGCTGAGAAAGCCCGTGCCCAGTGTGGCTGTTGTACCCTGAGGCCTACAGCAGCCCTCTCTTCAGGAAGAAAAGGAAGAAGTGGAAAGTAAAGAAAAGAGAAAAATGTTTAAGTTTTTCCCCAATAACTAGAAAATGATTTTTGGACCAAATCAACAACTTGTTACCAGCAGGAATCAGTGCCATAGGAAGGGCAATCAGAACAGATGATGAAAAGAAACTCAAAGGGAAACCTAAAGAATATTTTGGGCTAGAGAGAGAAGAGGCTAAAGAGGGGAAGTCATCAAGAAAAGGGAGACATCAGGAAAAAGCAAAGGTGGCATGCTAAAAACAGAAAGCGCAGTGTTTGTCTTCTGTTCCTTCCAAGCTCTGAGATTTGACCTATGGGCATGAGCCAGGGAGCGATCTAAGAATCCATGAGATTACAAAGAAACCCCATGCAGGGTGACAGGAAATGTGGAAACAGCTGAGTACAAGCAAGGAGCATCTGCCCAAAAAGGACGGTAAGAGAGACTCACATCTTTAGCCACGCATATGAGTGAGGACATCTATGATTTGGATGAGTTTGTTGGGAGGAATTTTAGCATCTGTACAGGTTACCAACGTCTCATCTAGTATAAGGAGGTACAGCTGTATTCCATTCAATCAGTATTTATTGAGCATCAAGCATGTGCCAGGCCTTTATAGAATATTTTTTATTTTATTTTATTTTTAATTTTTTTCATTTAAGACAGGGAATACTTTATTCAAAACCCACCAGAGAAATGGACAGCTTGGGTCCGTAACAAAGCATTCATGTTTTAAAGCATAGGTCAGTAATTGTATATGAGAACATATACTGCTACATACGAATTAACTGATCGGACCACAACATTTCAATGTTTAAAACAGAATAAACTTCCCTGCAAAAGCAGCACTTTATGACATTTTAACTTTAGTATTCCTCTCCTTCTTCCTTACCCTCTCCTTCAACAGAATCCACACCAGCCTCCTCATAATCTTTTTCAAGGGCAGCCATGTCCTCACTGGCCTCAGAAAACTCTCCTTCCTTTATCCCCTCACCCACGTACCAGTGAACAAAGGCATGGTTGGCATACATCAGGTCAAACTTGTGATCCAGGCGAGCCCAGGCCTCAGCAATGGCTGTGGTGTTGCTCAGCATGCATACAGCTCTCTGTACCTTGGCCAGGTCACCACCAGGTACCACAGTGGGGGGCTGGTAATTGATGCCAACCTTGAAGCCAGTGAGACACCAATCCACAAACTGGATGGTATGCTTGGTCTTGATGGCAGCAACGGCAGCATTGACATCCTTGGGGACCAAATCACCATGGTACAACAGGCAGCAAGTCATGTATTTACCATGGCAAGGGTCACATTTCACCATCTGGTTGGCTGGCTCAAAACAAGCATTGGTGATCTCTACTACAGAAAGCTGTTCCTGATAGGCTTTCTCAGCAGAGATTACAGGGGCATATGTGGCCAGAGGGAAGTGGATGTGGGGATAGGGCACCAGGTTGGTATGGAATTCTGTCAGGTCAACATTCAGGGCACCATCAAATCTGAGGGAAGCAGTGATGGAGGACACAATTGGACCTATCAACCCATTCAGGTTAGTATAGGTTGGGCGCTCAATATCAAGCCCAAGGTTTCTACAACAGATGTCATAGATATCCTCATTGTCTACCATGAAGGCACAATCAGAGTGCTCTAGGGTGGTGTGGGTGGTGAGGATGGAGTTGTAGGGCTCAACTACAGCTGTGGAAACCTGGGGGGCTGTGTAAATGGAGAATTCCAGCTTGGACTTCTTGCCATAATCAACAGAGAGGCATTCCATCAGCAGAGAGAACCCACAACCAGTTTCCCCACCCAAGCTGTGGAAAACCAAGAAGTCCTGACGACCTGTGCACTGGTCAGCTAGCTTGTGAATTCGGTCCAAGACGAGGTCAATGATCTCCTTGCCAATGGTGTAGTGCCCACGGGCATAGTTATTGGCAGCATCTTCCTTGCCTGTGTTGAGCTGCTCAGGGTGGAAGAGCTGGCGGTAGGTACCAGTGCAAACTTCATCAAGGACTGTGGGTGCCAGGTCTACAAACACTGCCGTGGGCACAAGCTTGCCAGCACATTCACTGAAGAATGTGTTGAAAGAGTCATCTCCTCCCCCCAATGATCTTGTCACTTGGCATCTGGCCATCGGGTTGGATGCCGTGTTCCAGGCAGTAGAGCTCCCAGCAGGCATTGCCAATCTGGACACCAGCCTGTCCAACGTGGATGGAGATGCACTCACACATGGTTGTTGCTTCGCGGCTGCCAAACAGATGGTGTAGAGGAAGTGGAGAGGTTGTTGCTTTTTGCAGTGCAACTCTTGGGTGGTCAATGTAAGAGAACCCTTAGAATATGTTTTAGATCAGAGATCAGCAAACTTTTTTGCAAAGGGCTAGGTAACAAATACTTTGGGCTTTGTTGTAGCTACTCAACTCTGCTGTTGTAGCAAGAAAGCAGCAAGAGATAATATGGAAACAAATGAGTGTGTGGTGTCTCAATAAAACTTTGTTTATAAGAACAGATGGTGGGCTGGATTTGGTGGTAGTTTGTCAATTCCTGTGTTAGATGCCAAGCACTGTGTTACATACTCTAAAATAGTTCATTTATCAAGCACTTACAATGTTCCCGACATTGTCCTACATGTTTCAAAACATTGATTCCATTATTCTAATAAGAATCCTATAAGTTCTGTGGATGAGGAGAGTGACATTTGTAGATAATACATAGCACAGCCTCAAGATCACAGCCTGTAACAGTATGGGGATGTCTACTCAAACCTGTCTCTAAAATCTGTGCCCGTAAGAGTATGTCCCTTGCATATTATTCTCTGCTAATGAAATTTCTCTTCTAACTGTGCACATCTTACCTGGGAGACTGTCACCAGGCACACCCGACCACACTGCAGACATTCCCAAAGGACCAGAAGAGAGGAACATGCCAGCAAAGCTCATGGAACGAGGCGCTAACACAAACATTGTCTCATTTAACACATTTCCTGCAGACAGAACAGTCAGCTTCAAATTGTGGGTGGGAAAGGAAGGGAGAGACAATTGGAGGAAAAAAAGAGAGGCACGAGGCTCTGAAGAATTCCACAGCAGAATAGCCTAATTATAGTGTCTCCTCTCCCAGGCCTGAGAACCCAGAGGGCAGGAAGTGAAAAATACCAAGCCAGTTAACAACGACCTATACCATGTGCTGACCCCTGCGGTAAGGGCTTTCTTTCTGTGATCTTAGCTGATCCCCACAAAGTCTCAATGATGTTCACACTGGGACTCCTTTTCTAATGGTATGAGATGCTCAAAGAGGTGAGTAGATTACACAAAGCCACCCAGCCAGTGAAGGACAGACCTAAGAATCAAGGACATGTGTCTCATTCCAAAGCCCTGGCCCTCTCCCCTATCTCATGGCTTTCCAGGGCCACTCTTGAGGTAGCAGAGCAAGAGGGAGTGGTCTCTCCAGCAGGCTACCACTGATCATGGTGTGTGCGTGGACAAGTCTTGGTTCTCCCTGCTCCTCCTCTTTGAGCAGAGCAGTAAAATGTGCAGGAAAGGAGGGAGATACATCAAGTCCTGGCATTCCACAAAGTGCCAAAAGAAGATGCTTCAGGGATCAGGCTATTGGTTCCCTTTTTGCAAAAAGTAGAATAATAAAGATCATAAGATTGTTGTGAGAATAAAATATGAAGAATAGAAACGCTTTGCACAGTGCTTGGTTCATACCCAGAGATTCAATAATTAATTGGCTGAATCTGAGTACAGGCGTGGTGAATGTTGGGACGCAGTGTGGACTAGTGGCTGAAGCACAAGCCTCATAGCATTAAATAGACATCCTGGCTCTGCCAATTCCTAACATCTGACCCAGGGAAAGCCAGTTCACTTGCCAAGACTTGACTTTCTTTTCTATAAAGCAGAACCAATACTACTAACTGCATCGTGGGGGTTCTTCAGAGAATTAAATGAGAAAATCTAGATAAAGGGCTGTACCTAGCAAATTGCAAAAGCTCTATAAATGTAGCTATTATTAGGTAATGACTATGATTATTATATGTGGACTCATCTATTAAATTATTAAAGAGGGAAGGAAGGACCGATGGGAAGGGCTATGGCTCATGTTCGAAGGGAAGGCTTTCCTTGCGTCTCTTTGAGTTACCTGGCAGTGCACTCATCCTGATATTGCAGGGATTGCTCAGAGCCAGTGATGGATGGAGCAGGATCAGAGGCTGCAGGGGTGAGGTGAGGTGGAAGCAGAGGCTCTTTTGAGAGAACAAATAGGAAATTATTCTGATTTATTTCTAAATTTATTTTTAATTTAGTTATTCGCTGATTCAGCAACTATTTATTGAGCACTCGTCACACATCAGGCACTGTGCTGGGCTCCCAGGATGCAGGGGTGAATGGCGCAAACATGGTCCCTCTCTTCACGAAGCTTACAGTCTAGAGGGAGGACCAAACATTAAAGAAAAAAAGTCTATAATAACAAATCATGCTTTTGCTGGGAGAGAAAACAATGAAGTGCTTTGAGGGAGAGTAACAGGAGGGGCCGTCTTTTGGCTGAGTGGTCAGGAAAGGCCCCTAGGAGGGTCTGGGGGGCAGCACTTCAGTTGAGGTGGATGGGCAAGAAGGAAATGGTCCCACACAAGGCAAGGGAGAGGGTCTAATTCCAGGCACAGGGGACAACAGTGTGGAGACCTGAAAGTGAGAAAGGATATGGTGGCTAAGAGGAACAGAGGGACTGGGATGCTGGAAGTAGGGAAAGAGGGGTTTGAGGTGAGGCTGGTGACAGCTGGGTCCAGAGCCTGCAGGACCTTGCTAGCTCCATTCCAGTTTAGGTTCTGTTTGAAGCCACTGGAGGGGTTTGAGCCAAGGGATGGCAATCTGCTTTGGCAAAGCCATCTGGTTGATCCATGAAAGCAAGTGCAGAGTAGAAGTGGAGGCCAATAAAGATGAGATTAGAAGAGAGGTGACAGGGGCTAGGACTAGAGGGATGGCCTTGGAGGCGAAAAGAAGTGGATAGATTTGGGAGCACAACAGAATATAGGGATGGACTCAATATGTGAGCAAGAAGGAGAGAGAAACTCAAGGATGGTGTCTCGAATCTGGCTTGAGCAACTGGTAGACATTTGGTGAGAGGAAAGAGTTATGGACTCTATTTTAAACAAATTAAGTTAAAGGTTCTATCCATGTGTGTGATACCAACTGGTGTGTCTAGAGCTAGGAAGTGAGATCTGGACCGGAAATATGCCTTTGAGAGTTGTCAGCATTTGCATAATGTTTAAAATTCTCTCCCTTTTGTGCCAACTTGCCTAGAATCTTAATGTCCCCAGCTGCCCTGCTGAACTCAACATGTGCAAGTGCCTTTCAGTGGCCTACTCTGGCGGGCGATCTTTGGAGTGCACCAGACCTCTAGTTTCTCTATAATAGTGTTGTGTTAGCAAGGACAGTCCAGCATGACTGGCACCAAAGCCCCACACTGTATCACCCCACCTTTCTCCTCAGAAAGGGCCCAAGTACCAAGCACTCTCCATGAGGACTGGAAAAGTAAGAGGCAGAACAAGGCAAGTGGGGGGCTGAGGGCCCAGCGCAGCACGTGGGCCTTGTGCATGGCGTTTCCTAGTTCCGTGTCTCTAGACCCTCCATCTCAAGCCCTACACTCCTAGCTCTGGAGGAGCCCAAGTCTCTATCACCGACCTTTCTTTTCCCACTGCACATTCAATGACCTATAACAAGTACTCAAATTCTTCAAGATTTCTTCTAAATAGTCACCTATTTTGTTGATTCTCTTTCTTCTAAACGTTAATTTAAGAGAGTTATCAGAACCAGGCTCTCTTTTTGGATGCAGTTGGTGTTTCTCCAAGTTGCTTGTTATCTGATATGGTCACTGGCATGCTGGGGTCAAGGTATAAACAAACACCTCTGCTCAGAAGACCCAGGCAGCGGGTGGGAGTTTGCTGCAGATTCCTGGAAACGCATTTGGCTTCCCTAGTTCAATGCCAGAATCTGTCTGGTGTTAGCTGTGTGACATGGGATGTGTCACTTAACCCCTCATTGCCTCAGTTTCTGCATCTGCATCAGGATTGTTATTATATTATGGGGACTACAGGAAAGTGCTGTGTATACAGTAAACAGAATTACAAATGTAGTGTGCTATTTCCTGTGCACAGCACTCAGCAATTTGTGTAATTAGAGTCTCTTGCACTTCTGCTTCTCCCAGTTGCTTTAGATTGTAAAGGTCCAGAGGGTGAGATCAGACAAGCCCCGGCAGCTGGGGCTTTGTTTGAGGGGGCATAGGGTTGTGACAGCTTCTTCTCTCTAAAGATGCCTCCTGTCATTGTGCTTTTGTGCTGTCAAGGGAAAGCAACAAATTTTCCTTTTTCTTTCTCTTGATTTATATAGCGACAGCCATCGGTGCACATTTCATCTAATAGGTAAATAGGTAGAATTAGGATTGTGAGGATGTCAGAGTGAGAGAGAGGATGCGGGCAACAGAAGAAGGAGGGAAAATTCAGTTTGTCAAGGTATTAGGGCTAACATCTGTTTGGTTTTGTTTTTCTTTACCCAAACAAATGGATTCAAAAAGCAGCCTACTTTCTTTCTTTCTTATCTACCCTGCCTTCGTTCTCATTTGGGCAGGGCAGTAGCCATAACCCCAGCACATTTACTGCCTGTTCTCCTCCCTCCCTACCACCTGAGAAGGGCGTTCAAGCTGAACGGAGCACACAGCTGTATCCACTGGGACGTGAATGTCTGCGAGTTCATGGGTTTGTCTGCCCTTCTGGCCTTAGAGAGCTGGGCGGAAGCCTCCTCGACGTCTGTGTTGACTCTCTGTTTCTCTGGTTTCTCTCTGGCCCAGTTTCCTGTTCACCTCTGTCCTCCACTGTCTGGTAGGCTTGACTCATAGGAAACCACAGCCAAGTCACCTGGCTGGTCTGAGTCATCGACCCTCGGAGCATCTCTTTCTTAAAAAATAATAAAGGCAAAAGTAAGTTACCAAGTGAGTCCTGCATTTTGCAATAAATTTCAGCTAAGTGTTGTTTCAAACGGTTAGTTCTGGGAATTCCCCACTTGTGTCAGATGACTTATCTTTGGCAACTGTGATGTAAGCAAATCATTTATCTCCTAGCAACTGACTTCCCTCCTCCCTCCCCTTAGCCCTTTCTCTTTGGTTTCCACAAGTATTTCCAAAGAATCGGCTGTGTCCCAGACGCTCCCTGAGGTCCTGAACATAGAAACGAAAACATAGCTCCTATGTTCAGACATAGCTGAACATAGAAATGAAGACATGATTTTTGACAAGCTCCTTTTGCACATGGGAGATGGACCAGTAAACACATGCAAATGCATGTGGCACGTTCAATGGAAGGGGCAGCACAGGGCGGCACTGAACTCAGCTTCAGGATTGTCCTGGACACATGGCTGCATGTGAGCAAGGCAGGTGCGGCAGGCAGGAGAGATGTTCTAGGCAGGATCAGAACATCCTCTGCCACCTTCCTTTCTGGTCAGATGAAATGTTCTCCTTAACAGCAGCTTTCAGAGGGGCCACTTGAGATTGTACATAGTACAACTTCCCTCAGACACATCCCAGAACACCAGAGATCTCTAAGGCAGGGAGGACGTGGACAGAGGGTTAGGTGGGAAGGAAGGTCCTCTTCTTAGAGCCCCCGCACCAATGAGGGGAGGATAATAGCAGTGACTTCCCAGGGCAATGTCCTGTGGACTAGACTGCAGTGACCAGATAATCCCTTGGAGGAGGAATGCCCCCAAAGGCACAACAGAGCAGAGTAGATTCAAAAGGCACAATATGCCTGTAGCTGATGCTTCTGTTATCCCATAACCTATCCCCTCAGCTCACCTATGATTTCTGTCACAACTCTGGTAGAAAGTTCAGTGTGGATTCACATGACAATGTCCTCTTCAAATATGAAGCAAGCCTCCCTGTTTTTCTACTTCACAGTCATATCTGAAGCCAGATGTCTGCTCAGCCCTCAAGCAAGTACAACCTAGGAGTATGGAGAAGTAAAACCCCAGGAGACACCTGTAATCGGCGGAGAATGAAAGCCAGTAGATAAATGTCTAGCCTCTCATCTTTTAGTTGGGACATTGTGGAAGGCATACTGTATACTTGCCAAAGGTCCCAGGAGAACTACAGCCCTACTGGCCACAGCAGCAACCTTAATGAAACACAGACTGGCTTTTCCTTCTTCCCTATCTCACTCTGCTCCTTTCTCTTCACCTCTACTTCCTGGCACCTTCTCCCAAATAAACCACCTGCACCTAGTCCTTGTCTCAGGCTCTGATGTTGGGGGAGCCTATATCAAGATGGGAAACTTATCAACATTTAAGGTTTTGAAATGAAAGGCATTTGAATGTCTGTTGTCAGCCTCCTTAAAACACCATCTCTTGCCTTTTGGTATTGCCATTTACACTTAAACCAGAGGAAAGGAGAGTTCCAAGGATGGCTTTGAAAGCCCTCTGGCCTGGAGGAAATGGCTGTCATCAAGTCAGGCTGTGCTAAGGGCTTAGTGGGAAGCTCAGATGGCCTGGAAAGAAAACTCAATTTACCAATAAGAGGGGATTCTAGCTTAATTCAGGGTAAAGCTACTGGATAATATTCTTTCTCTAATCATAATGGTTACATTAAGAAAAAAACAACCCTACAGTTCTAAGAGGGGTAATGGCTGGGAAAAGATTGGAGCAATGAGACTTTATGTAAACTTAAAAACTCTTGTAAATATTTTTACATTCATAAAAACACATTAAATTAAGAAAATAACAATATTCCAGCCATGCTGGCTCATTCCTGTAATCTCAGCAGTCTGGGAGGCTGAGGCAGGTGGATTGCTTGAGCTCGGGAGTTTGAGAACAGCCTGAGCAAGACTGAGACTCTGTCTCCAGTAAAAGAAAAACTAGCCAGGAGTTGTGGCAGCTACTTGGGAGGCTGAGGCAAGAGGATTGGTTGAGCCCATGAGTTTGAGATTGCTGTGAGCTATGACACTATAGAACTCTAGCCTGGGCAAAATAACGAGACTCTGTCTCAAAACAAAACAATCTGTGGAATTTCTTTTTTAATTAAATCATACCTGTTTACATTAATGCAATCATGGGGTACAATGTGCTGGTTTTATATACAATTTGAAATATTTTCATCAACTGGTTAACATAGCCTTCACTGTATTTTCTTAGTTATTATGTTAAGACATAAGTTTTCTTAGTTATTGTGTTAAGACATTATTCTACACTTAGTAAATTTCACAAGTACCCTTGTAAGAAGCGTTGTAGGTGTGGTCCCACCAAATACCCTCCTTCCATCCTTCCTCACCCCCTTCCCTAACCTCCCCCGCCTCTTTTGCCTTCATCTTGGGCTATAGTTGTGTTATTGCTTTCATATGGAAGTATAGATACATGTAAATTAGTTTCATAGTGGGGCTGAGTACATTGGATACTTTTTCATCCATTCTTGAGATACTTTGCTAAGAAGAATACCAATCCACTATTGTTAAAACTTAATTATTGTAACTGTTTCCAGTTTCTGCCAACTCATTTTTAACAGCTGCATCCCCAAGATAGGGTTTTGTGCAAAGCTCCATGGTAGGCATTGGGGAGAGAGCAGCATATAAACAAATGAGAAAAATCTCTCTGCCCTTCAGAAGCTTTTGGTGAAGATCAGAGGGTGCGTGCTCCTGAAGTCACAGGAGCAAGACTGGGAGCTCTCAGGACAGCTGCACAGCCTGGAGGCGGGACCCCGGGGAAGCCCCTAGTAGAAAACCAGTGAGCGGCTCCAGTAGGCGGGTGTTCCATGGAGATTTGAGGACAACATCCCCACGTCTGCCCCCCAGGACTGCTCCCTGGGGCCGCTGACCCTGCTGGTGGGACCACAGCAGCCTGGCCTCAAGTCAGAATCCTGGTGATAGAACCGAGCGAAGGGACGCAGAAATGAGTGCACGAGCTCCGCTCAGGGAAAAACAAGTGCCCCAGTCCCCCACAACCCTTATATTCCCATCCTGCTGACTTCATTTCTGAACTCAGCCTGCTTGCACCCAAGTGAATAAAGGACACATTGCCTACCCAGAGCCTGGACTCCATTTCTCTTTCGTTCACCTCTCCCAGTAACCTCTCATTTTTGGTGCTAGTGCTGAAAATCTGGAAGGGAAGAAGCCCCTTGGGGACGTGTGGCGAGATACACCCCGAGATGAACTCCTGTTTAGATGAGTTGAAGGGCAACCAGAAGCCCCCTCCAACCTCTGCCCAGAATCCATCCATTTAATAATGAGGTGAGCATTCCTCCGTAGCCCCTCTCTGAACCTTTCAACTTCTCTTCCCTTTCTCCATTCTGGGCTGAAAGCTCTGATAGTCTGTGCTTCCTAAATCAGGCGTTGGTTGCAAATTAACGCTGATGAGTCAGTTTCGTCCATTCAGCGCCTAGTGCATGGGGACGCCCCACCCTGGGTCTGGACCACTGTTTTGGGGGCTGGTTAAATGTCCTCAGGGATGCCTGGGGACTTCCTTGGGCCCAGCCTCCACCATCTCCACCTTGTAAGTTTCTTTTCATCCTCGCTTTAACCTCATCTATTTTCCACCTCTAATTTCTGATATGGGGACCATTCAGTCATTAATTCCCTCTTCTTCACCTTTAAGCTGCCTCTTAACTCATATCAAACCTCTACACCTTAGCCGGGCATTGTGGCAGGAGCCTGTAGTCCCAGCTACTCAGGAGGCTGAGGCAAGAGAATCGCCTAAGCCCAGGAGTTGGAGGTTGCTGTGAGTTGTGTGATGCTGTGGCACTCTACCAAGGGCCATAAAATGAGACTTTGTATCTACAAAAAAAAAAAAAAAAAAAAAACCTCTACACCTTTATCTTGACCTTAAACCTAAATGCCTCAACTTCTTCTGTAATATGGCTTGGCCTATGTACAAACTAGACAAGGGCTCACAGTGGCCTGAAAATGGCACCTTTGACCTTTCAATACTCACTGACCTTGACAATTACTGTTGGAGACTGGAAAAATGGTCAGAAGTCCCTTACATCCAGTCCGTCCTCCTCCTCTGAAACATTCCTTCTTTGTGTTTGTCTTGTGAATCTTCGGAAATTTTTCTTGCACAGAGCAAACCAGCCCTCCCCGAACCCCTCCAAGCCCCCCAGCTCTCCACTATGTGCCTTTGACCAAGCAGACAACCATCCCCCTTCGATTCCCCCCCACAGTCTCCCCCTCAGCCTCCTCCCTACCCATGGAATTCCACCACATCCCCCTTCTCTCCACCACCCCACCTGCCTTCTGCTGCCCACAGTTGGGAAAGGAAAGATGGAGGACCCAACTTCCCCACCTCATACTAGATCTGGCCATACCTTTAAACCTTCCACTTGCAGACCACCACAACTTCTGTACCCCCTCCAAGAAGTTGCAACAATGGAGGGTATTATCAGGGTTCATGCCTTATTTTCTCTCTCAGACCTGTCCCACATAAGTCAGAAACTAGGTTCATCCTCCACAGATCCCACAAAATACTCTCAAGAATTTAGATATCTAACAGAATCATATGATCTGACCTGGCACAATTTATATGTCATCCTGACCTCCACCCTAACTTCAGAGGAGAGGGAAAGTCTGGACCCAGGGCCAGGTTCATGCCAAACATCTATGGAGAACAGACCAAAACCTGCCAGAGGGTGCGAGGGTCATCCTCTGGGAAGACTCTATTTGGAATTACAAAACTGGCGCTCTTGGAGTGCGCCTCTATAACCACATGGTCCAGTGTCTCTCAGAGGGACTTTAAAAAGCAACCCATAAGGGTGTCAACTATGACAAACTAAAGGAAATTACCCAGAAACAGGATAAAAATCCTGCCCAGGTTTTAGCCTATCTTAATGAAACCCTCCACTTCTATACCACCCTATCACCAGAGAGCAACGAGGGCAGGCCTATTTTCAACATGCATTTTATCTCCCAGCCCGCACCCAATATCTAGGGGAAAAACACCAAAAATCCCCTCAGGGCCCTCAGACTCCCCAACAAGAGCTTGTCAACCTGGCCTTCAAGGTCTTCAATAACCAAAAAGAGGCCTCCAAGCTGCAGTGCCTCTAGAGCTCTAGCTTCTGCCATTAGACAAGCCCCAGCTACTTTCCCAAACTCCTCTGGGTAGTACAGAAAAAGAAAACCTCCCCCAGGACTGTGCATCAAGTGTGGTAAAACTGGCCACTGGGTCAGGGAGTGCCCAAATCCAAAGCCCTCCCAAGCCACATCTAGCCTGTGGAGGTCCTCACTAGAAATCTGACTTCCCAATCCAGTTCACAGTCACTCCCGAGACCTGGCTGAATTCCTCCACCTCTTGGGCTTGGCCACTGGAAAGTGTGAGGCAGTGTGTCATTGTGGATTTCATTGTTTGTTTGTTTTTTTCCCCAAAGACACAGTGATGTTCAATGTCTCCATATGTCCTTCATGATCATTTGCATATCTTCTTTGGAGACATGTCTATTCAATTCGTTTGTCCTTATTGAAATTAGCTTTTGTGTTTTTGTTGTTGTAGAGTTGTAGTTTTTTATACATATTGATATTAACCCGTTATCAAATATGATTTCCAAATATTTAGTCTCATTCCATAGATTGTCTTTTCACACTTTGCTGTGAAATACACAAAGTTTTAAATTTTTATAGAGTCCATATTCTTTTATAATTTTTATAGAGTACATATTCTTTTTTACTTTGAGCACCACACCCAAGACATCACTGGCAAATTCAGTACCATGTACCTTTTCCCCCATGCTTTCTTTTAGAAGTTTTATATTTTTAACTTTTATATTTAAGTCTTTGAACCATCTTGAGTTAACTTTTGTGTATGATGCAGGTGAGGGTCCAGCTTGACACTTTGGCACATGGACATACAGTTTTCCCAGTATCATTTGTTGTCTTTCCCTCCATTGAATGGTTTTGACATCCTTGTGAAAAAAAATCATTTGATCATGTATGTGAGAATTTATTTCCATGCTCTCTATCCTGCTGATCTACATATGTCTTTATGCTAGTACTACACTGTTTTACTGTAACATCATAGTAAGTTTTAAAATTAGAAATGTGAGACTTTCAACTCTGTTGTATTTTTAATATTGTTTTGTCTAATCAGGGCACTTTGAGATTCCATGTAAATTTTAGGATGAAGTTTTCTATTGCTGCTAAATATACCAGTGATATTTTTTATATAGGGATTATGTTGGAGGTATAGATCATTTTGGATAATATGAACATCTTAATAGTCTTCCCATACATGAACACAGGCTATCTTTCAATTGTATCTTCAATTTCCTTCAGCAATATTTTTACAGCTTTTGGTGTACCAGTTTTTCACCTCTGTGTTTAGATTTATACCTAAATATTTTATTCTTTTATGGTGCTATCATAATTGGGATTATTTTCTATTTCTTAGATTGTTCATCATGACTATAGAGAAACATGACTGCTTTGTACACTGATATTTTTTGATCCTGCAGTTTTGCTGAATTCATTAGTTCTGTATGTGTATGTACTCATGAAATCTTTTATCTGTTGAGAGAAATAATTTTGCATGTTCCTTTCTGGTTTGGATGCCTTTTATTTTTTCCTAATTGCTAGAACTTCCACTAGCGTGTTGATTAGACGTGGCAAGAGTGAGCATAATTGTCTTGTTCCTGATCTTAGAAAAAGCTTCCTTCCAATCACTGAGTGTGATATTAACTATGGCCTTTATATGGCCTTCATCACAGGATAGTTCTGGTCTTTGAAATTGAGTTTGGATGTGTTTCTTCCTCTTCAGTTTTTTGGAAGAGTTTGAGAAGAATGGTGTCATTCTTAAGATATTAGAAATCTGGCTCGGTGCCTATAGCTCAGCAATTAGGGCACCAGCCACAGACACCAAGAGCTGGCAGTTTTGAATCGAGCCTGGGCCTTCCAAACAACGACAATTGCAACCAAAAAAAAACACCAGTCAGGCATAGTGGCAGGTGCCTATACTCCCACCTACTTGGGATGCAAGAGAATCACTTGAGCCCAAGAGTTTGAGATTGCTGTGAGCTGTGACCCCACAGCACTCTACCCAGAGCAACATGGTGAATCTCTGTCTCAAAAAAAAAAAAAAAAGATGTTATAAATCTCCATCTAGACCTGAGTTTTTTACTGATGGGAGGTATTTGATAACTGATTCAGTCCTTAAAAATTATAGACTTGTTCAAATCCTTCCTTCCTTCTTTCCTTCCTTCCTTTCTTTCTTTTTTTCCTTCCTTCCTTCCTCTCTCTCTTTCTCTCTCCATCCATCCCTTCCTCTCTTTCTTTCTTTGACAGAGTATTACTCAGTTGCCCTGAGTAGAGTGCCATGGTCTTATGGCTTAAGGAACCTCAAATTCCTGGACTCAAGTGATACTCCTGCCTCAGCCTCTGAGTAGCTGGGACTATAGGCATGTACCACAATTCCCAGCTAGTTATTCTCTTTTTAGTAGAGACAGTGTCTTGCTCTTGCTTAGGCTGGTCTCCAGCTCTTGAGCTCAAGTTATCCTTCCACCCCATCCTCTCAGATTACAAAAATATTTCTGGGGACTCTTTTAGTGTGAGGTGTGGTGCTAGGCTCTGGAAAAACAACTGTGAACAAGACACAGTCTCTCAGGTTGGACATAGCATAGTTCCAGATGACAGGAAAATCAATAATCAATAGGAATTTACTATAGAGGGAGCATAACAATGCTTTAATACAAGTGTCTACTTTGCACTTATAACAGGAGATTCTGTATTCAAGGATTACAACAGAAATGTGCTCAAGGCATTGCATTAATGCAAGAAGGGGACAGGGATGGTGGTGAGACTCAATTGGGGGTGGAAGGGAGGAAACTTATGTGTGTTTGTCTGGTCTAAATATCTTCAAATAATTATAATGATAATGATTAGGTTTGGGCAGAAATTTGGCCTATGAGACACTGTTTGTTTGCTTTTTTAAAATATGGACTTAGAAAGTAGTTAGCTTAAAAATGGCACAAAGTAAAAACTCAAAAAATGTTATTGTTCTTATTATAGCTGAGTGAACTAAGATTTGTGATGTGGATAAAAGAAGGAAGAAAGTAGCTAAAACTCAGTTTGAGAACATATAAATTCATTGAACAGACAATTGGCATAAAATCATCTCAATAAAACTCATTGAATCCCTGGTCATCTGGAATTATAAAGTACTTTATTGATGATTAAAAAAAAAAACTCAGGCTGGGCACAGGGGCTCACACCTGTAATTCTAGCACTCTAAAAGGCTGAGGTGGGTGGATTGCCTGAGCTCATGAGTTGGAGACCAGCCTGAGCAAGAGCGAGACCCAGTCTCTAGGAAAAAAAAATTCATATAATAACTGAGCAAATGCCAGGAAGGCTATGTTAATCAGTTTGATGAAAATAGTTCAGATTGTATATGAAAGCAGCACATTTTACCCCTTGATTGCACTATTATACACAGCTATGATTTAATAATAAAGACAATAAAAAAAAAAATAGTTGGATGTTGTGGTGGGCACATATAGTCCCAGCTACTCGGGAGGCTAAGGCAAGAGAATCACTTGAGCCCAAGACTTTGAGGTTGCTGTGAGCTATGACACCACAGCACTCTACCCAGGGAAGAGTGAGAGTCTACCTCAAAAAGTAAAAGTAAAT